>OY997600.1:90000-118135 GCA_963921825.1 Erodium maritimum | reverse complement strand
TAATTCTGAATGTTTTGACAGTATCCCGAAAAGAGGTAGAACCCTTGAAGAACTTAGCTAATGTTCTGGGAACCATATCCAAAAGATCGTGAAAAAGCTGTTGCAAAGGGTCTAAAAAATCATACAGGTACCATCTCTTAAACCGGGTTAGAAATTCTTCATTGAGGACATACAAGTACGTTACCGCTATTTGTATGACTAAGAAGAACATGAACCTTTCCCGGAATAAGAAAACAAAAAGGTACAGGACAGAGAGCTTCTTTATTACTAAAAAGCTCCTCTGAATCTGAAGTTGTACTCTATTTCTTGTCCCCGGGTCGAAGCTATTTTCCCCTCCGTGCCCTTCCTCCCTTTTCATGGGATCCGAACTTGAATCCGGACGAGAATCCGAACTTGAATCCGGATTCTCATTTCTATGACAGAAAACGCTTAATTTTCTATCTATAGGTATTATCCATAGGGATACAGGGCCAACTAGACCAACTAAACCAACTAACAAACAAAACCCTTTTCTCTACCCCTTTCTCTATCCTTTTCTCTTTCCTTTTGTCTTTGTATAAGGTCATTTCGCCCTCTCCATTCTAATCAAATCAATATTTTTCATTAATGTAATAATATTATATAGTTTAATTTTTGTTCTTGTCAAGGTGACTTTATATAGTTATATAGTTCGTGGTTGCATTGGTTAAGTCGGTACATAATAATTTATCCCTTTTTTCTTCTATTCGAATCTATATTACATTACACAGAGATCATTTCAAATCGAATCTATATCTATAGATTCTTAGGGCGGAAGGATTCGAACCCTCGATATCGGGATCAAAACCCGTTGTCTTACCAGTAAAATTAATTAAGTACAATTAGACGACGCCCCCAGCGTATGGGGGCGCCTCTCGCCACCAATACAGAACAGGTATAGAGCCAAACATACAAGCATTTCCATATTTTTATTGGCCTGGGACGAAAGGATTCGAACCTTCGCGTATCGGGATCAAAACCCGTTGCCTTAACCACTTGGCTACGCCCCAGACGTATAAGGTGCGGGCAGGCAACACCCTACCTCGAGAGCACCGATGCGGGGTCCGTTTTTCACCCCCACTAGCACTTGGAATTGGGAGCGGGCCTTTCGTATACGGCGGCAAGGCCCCCGTATAGAGCCCCCGCCCGGGAACGTATTGTGTGGTTTTTTCACCACCATCCTCGCACGCCTCCAGTACTGATATTGTTCAAAAAAAGAACGAAGAAAAAAAACGCAGTACCCCCCCTCCCCCGCACCGCTCATGTTATAGTATAGCATAACCGATGGGTCTTTGTCAACACTAGTACAAATCTCTAGATCTATGGAATAGATTTTATGTACAATTTAACTGACTTTATTGATCATTATATAGAATTCAATTAAGATATTCTATGAAAATACGAGTTCTTCAATTCTCAAAAGAGAATAGAAGGGTTTTTTTATAAGTTCAAAAATGGATTTTTGAGCTCTACCTTATTTTCTTTATTTTCTCGTATATCTTCTATTAATAACATCTGAATAACTCAATCAAAAAAAAATTATCCCCAAGAACAAAAAAGGGTTTGTTATGATTAATATCTTTCATTTAATCTGTATCTATCTTAATTCTGTCCTTTATTCGAGTACCTTTTTCTTCGGCAAATTGCCCGAAGCCTACGCTTTTTTGAATCCAATCATAGATTTTATGCCAGTGATACCTCTTTTCTTTTTTCTCTTAGCCTTTGTTTGGCAAGCTGCAGTAAGTTTTCGATGAGCTCTTTACTTTAATAACTTGAATACTGTCCTAGGAAAATTCATTATTTATTCGAGAAAAAAATGCGAACAATTCATAAATAAGAAATAAGATCGATTGGCTCAGTCTTAGTTAGAGTATGAAGAGCATAAAACCTCCACTCAAAGATTCAAATTCTTGGATAGCTGTCATAAATCTGGGTCACCCCATATTCCCATTTTATCCCTTTTTCATTGAACGACCCTATTCATCTTTGCCAATCAATATATAGACGGGACCCTTATTCCATTACAAATGAAATTTCTGCAATTTTTTTTTAGTTCGAAAAACGACTTTATTTCTCGGTATCGAAGTATCCAAATAGGATACGTAGTCTAAAAACGGAGAATCTATTCTCTTTTTACCAAAAAAAGCTCCTGGAGATTCTATAATGCTTACTCTCAAACTCTTTGTTTATACAGTAGTTATTTTTTTTGTTTCTCTGTTCATATTCGGATTTCTGTCTAATGATCCAGGGCGCAACCCTGGGCGTGAAGAATAAAAATAGGATTTTTCCCTTTTCTTTCTTACATTTTGAAACGTTCTTAGGACTTCGGATTTTATCTATTCGATATCGTTAACTATTAAACTATTCCAACTCGAAAAGAAAAAAAAGATCAAGACATCAACGGAAAGGGAAAGAGAGGGATTCGAACCCTCGGTACGATAAAGTCGTACAACGGATTAGCAATCCGACGCTTTAGTCCACTCAGCCATCTCTCCGAGTTGTAAAGTAAAACAAAAACAGTATAATTGCTAATTACTGCGTTAAATTACATGAAAAATAAGACTTGAAAAAAAAACCTTTTTATCCCTCTATATTATTTTATTAGAATCTATTCTAGAATATTCTACTATACGGATTATACGGAATATGGATATCTATTATTTTTTCAGCAATTCGATCTGTATTAAAGAGAAGGGCTCGAAAAAGAGAAATCGAATGGATAAAAAAAAAAGGGTAAGTCTTTCCAGAGTTTACCTTTCCGAAAGAAAGAACGTAAATTTTTTCCTTTCTCGGAGACCGAAAGAATACCCCGCCGGAAAGGGCTTTTCCGCGGCCTGGCCCGGTCAGTGCCTAGCCGGGCCCCTCTTTTAAAAAAAAAAAATAGATAAAAAAATCATAGATAAAATGCTTTATTGAATTTGAAATGAAAAAAAAAGTAACGAAAGATTCTTACACGGCGCCTTCTTATGATATGTATGCTATAACTAAATTTGTTTTGTCCAACCACATCTGCCGATGCTAAAACCCCTCCAGCAAAAGAAAGCGCTTGTCTTTTAGGTATTTAAACGAGTCCTCTTTTCCCAACTGCGTTGGGTCTCCTGACAAAAGACATCAACACCCCCATTTTCACGTTTTCTTTCTGATCCTATCTTGATTAAGCCCGCTTCCTCTGTTCGACAAAAAGTCCAGTTATATATAAGAATTGCGTTGTGGCGGGTATAGTTTAGTGGTAAAAGTGCGATTCGTTCTATTAATCCCCTGAAAAAGTTAAGGGGTCTTTCAATATGATTCATATTGGGATCAAAAACTTTATTTCTTAAAAGGATTTACTCCTTTACCTCTCAATGAAAAAGTCGGGTAAGAATATACATTCTCGTGATTTGTATCCAAGGATCAATTGGAAATTGAAAAAATTTGGATTATGGAATTACGAAACAGAGTTTTATTAAATTGGATAAAAAATTTCCAATTCTTTGAGTATGAATAAGGAGTCCATGGATAAAGGGAAAGGGTGTTTTTCTAATCGTAACTAAATCTTCCATTTGGATTTTTCTGACGGTAGGTTGAAGCAAAATAGCCATTAACGACGCCTTTGGTTTACTAGAGACCTCGAAATATTGTTTGATTTTTAGCTCGGTGGAAACAAAACCCTTTTCCTAATGACTCTCTCAAATAGAAATAGAGAACGAAGTAACTAGAAGGATTATTAGAATCCCCTCTTCTAGAGGGATCATCTAGAAAGCGAATCCTTTTGAATGCATTCAAACAGAAAAGCCGACATAGATGTTATGGGCCGAATTTTTTCATATCTTATTTTCTATCTCAGAGTTTATCCATTCTCCATAAAGGAGCCGAATGAAACCAAAGTTTCATGTTCGGTTTTGAATTAGAGGCGTTAAAAGTGATGAATCAACGTCGACTATAACCCTTAGCCTTCCAAGCTAACGATGCGGGTTCGATTCCCGCTACCCGCTCTACCTATCTATATTCTATGTGCTGATTTTATTCGAATGGTTCTATTCTTCTATTTTCGAATTTTCATTAAAAATTGTGTTAGTGAAGTGATTACTCAATTCCATAAATTGAATTCTTTCCCATCCTTTTTTTTTTTTCGAACAAGAAAGGGAGAGGCAAAAATGCGCAAAAAACAGAATGAGAAGCGTCCATTGTCTAATGGATAGGACAGAGGTCTTCTAAACCTTAGGTATAGGTTCAAATCCTATTGGACGCGGCTTTTTCCACAGCATATATCATACAAGAAAATAGATATACCCCTATCCCTCTTTTTTTAGATTTCTATGTCAAGAAAGTTCTTTTGACTGATTTAGAGAAGAAGGACTTCAGCTTTTTAATATATAAGACTTTTTCTTTTATTAAGTATAAAAATATTTTATATAACTTTTATACCTTTTTTTATATTGGGATCTACTATGTAAAAAAAGAGATTATTCTGTTTTATGAAAAGATAAAGAAAAAGGTAGATTAAGAGTGATCCGTTTTTTTTACACTTGTTACTGAAGCCGAAAGCGTTCCATCTGTTCCTGAATTGCCTCTTTCAAAAGGGTTTCTGCTTCCTCAGTGAATGTCTTGGTAGACGATATAATTTCTTGGAACTGGGGTTTATTACTTTTTAAGTAGTCACGTAAATTAACGAGAAATTTCCTTACCTGTCCAATTTCTAATGAATCAAGATAACCATTTGTTCCAGTATAAACTGTCATTATCTGCTCTTCGACCGCGAGAGGTTCCGCTTGGGATTGTTTGAGCAACTCACGTAATCGTCGACCTCTTGCTAATTGATTCTGAGTAGTTTTATCGAGATCAGAGGCGAATTGGGCAAAGGCTTCTAATTCTGTGAATTGCGCCAAATCCAATTTTAATTTGCCAGCTACCTGTTTCATCGCTTTAATTTGAGCTGCGGATCCTACCCTGGAGACGGAAATACCCACATTAATAGCAGGCCTGATTCCAGAGTTGAATAGATCGGCGGATAAAAATATCTGACCATCCGTAATGGAAATTACATTAGTAGGAATATAAGCCGAAACATCCCCCGACTGGGTTTCCACTATTGGTAAAGCAGTCATACTTCCCTCACCCAAATTCGAACTTGATTTAGCGGCTCTTTCCAAAAGGCGTGAATGTAAATAAAAAACATCTCCCGGATAAGCTTCGCGACCAGGTGGTCTTCGTAATAGAAGAGACATTTGGCGATAGGCCTGTGCTTGTTTTGAGAGATCATCATAAATGATTAAAGTGTGCCGTTCACGGTACATAAAAAATTCAGCCAGAGCTGCGCCTGTATAAGGGGCAAGGTATTGTAATGTAGCGGGGGAAGCCGCCGTTTCGGCTACCACAATAGTGTATTCCATCGCTCCCTCTTCCTGAAAAGTAGTCACTACCTGAGCCACTGAAGATGCTTTTTGACCAATAGCTACATAAACACATATTACATCCTTTCCTCGTTGATTCAGAATCGTATCCGTAGCTACTGCGGTTTTACCAGTCTGTCTGTCCCCAATAATTAATTCTCGCTGACCGCGTCCTATAGGAATCATCGAATCAATAGCAATCAGTCCTGTTTGAAGGGGCTCATATACGGAACGTCTCGAAATAATACCCGGAGCAGGAGATTCAATTAACCTAAATTCAGAGGCTGCAATTGCGCCTCGACCATCAATAGGTTTAGCCAGGGCATTTATAACACGACCCAAATAAGCTTCACTCACCGGTATCTGGGCAATTCTTCCTGTTGCTTTTACAGAGCTCCCCTCTTGTATCATCACACCACCACCCATTAATACAACACCAACGTTATTTGATTCCAAATTCAGGGCAATGCCTGTCGTACCTTCTTCAAATTCTACTAATTCGCCCGCCATTACTTCATTAAGACCATAAATACGAGCAATGCCATCACCTACTTTAAGTACGGTACCCATATTTACAATATTAACTTCTCTATTATATTGCTTGATACGTTCGCGGATAATATTACTAATTTCATCAGCTCTAATAGGTATCATGACTATTTCTTTCTCTTTCTTCATTTGTTTGGAAGAACAAAAAATAAGGCCTGCCCGGGCTGGGATAAGTAGAATAGTAGAAGGACTAAGAAGTTCTTTCTTTCATGGATCCAAAGAGGCCAATATTAGCACTAATCGTACGTAAATGTAACTCCTTGTTCAAAGAACTATTCAGAATTTCCAAAGCTCCTTGTAAGGCTTGTTGGCAAACCCGTTGCCGAACTTGATTAACTGCCCTTTGTTGTTCAAAACGAATGCTTTCATTTTTTGAATTTTCTGATTGTTCTAACTGCCTATAAGCGGAAGTAATCAAGTTAGACCTTTTTCGTTCCGCCTCAGAATACTCGTTCACTCGAAACTGATCCACGTCCGTTTTCACTTTCCGTAAACGAGCGTGAGCCTTTTCCAGCTGTTCGACGGCCCCTGCCCGCAGTTCCTCTGAATTTCGAATAGTATTCAAGATCCTCTGTTTTCGATTATCTAATAAATCGTTTAATGAAAGTAGATTATCTTTCCATTCATTTCAGAACTTCGATGATCCCTTCCCGAGCCAAACATGAATCTTTCGATTCATTTGGCTCTCGCGCTCAATGATTTCAATTATTTACGGGGAATTCCCGCACTTTTTAATGCACCGAGCCTATCCTCTATTCATATTTCAAAACAAAAATATCGAAACCGGTCGTTAATCCCAGACCAGAATATCCGGAGGACTCTTCTGACTAAACAAAAATATGTAATTGTCAGCAAAGTTGTTTCTTTTTTTCTTTAAATCCTAAGAACTCTTCTTACTTTATACGTAGGTCATCGATTCCGCATTGGATAAAAAGGGCGTGAAATCGCCGATTTCCAATAAAGGGTTCAAAGCATTTTATCGACATGAGTGCTCTATATCGAACAAAATTTCCAACTATTTATTTTAACACCATTTTGGTATTAACTGTAGAAAGAGTACTGTGCTGCGTTTGGACTTCAAAGAGTTTAGCTTTAACCATGTCGATGGTCCCGCGTTATTGGTTGATAGAGAATCAAAGTATGTTTATTAACGAATCGCGAAATGCTGGGGTTCTTCAATATGATTTTTGAATTTAGTCATAAGGAATTCGCGGGCTCGTGCACCCCCCCTCCTTGTTATAACACAAGAAAAAAGTGCAGCTGGTTCGATCCAGCCTATTCTTGAAATAAACAACTCGCACACACTCCCTTTCCAAAAAAGATCAATACACCAAGCACTACACTTAGATTTATTGGATTTGTAGCTAAAATATCGGTATTAAACCCGAAACTCCCGGCGGATGGCCAGCGACCCAAGGAAACGAAAGAATCGGTTACATTTTTCATAAAATCCCCCCTTTATAGATAGACTCAAAAATCGAACAACGCTCTTTTTATATCACTTTTTTCTATTTCCCATTTATTCTAGTTACTATATTCTCTATTTCTTATTTTATTTACTTATTTCTAAACAGAATAAAAAGCCATTTTGAAATCGAATATATTTCTTTTTTTTGGGGGGGTGGCTCTCATCTCAATAAGAACGACACTTAACTTATTAGAATTAATAAAATAAGGACCGAGTTTCGCGTGAATT
This sequence comes from Erodium maritimum, assembly GCA_963921825.1. NCBI lineage: Eukaryota > Viridiplantae > Streptophyta > Magnoliopsida > Geraniales > Geraniaceae > Erodium > Erodium maritimum. The sequence continues at coordinate 110,500 of OY997600.1, read as the reverse complement.
GCGGAATACTCCATTTGTTTCAACACCCCCCAAAAAAGTACCCATTGGACTCAAAATGAGAAACAAGGAAGTCAGCCAGATCAGTATGCCAATCCCTCTCACCCCCCTCTCCCTCGCGGGTTCCCACCCTACTAAGAATAGGTAATGGTAGGAATGAAGTGAAGTCTTGATATAATTCGCAAAAGCAAGGAGCAAGCGAGTTCGAGGACATAAAATATGAAAAAACTTTGTATTGTATTTTTTTCATATTTATATTATAGGATTCAAATAAAAATAGGATTAAACAAAGGGATTCGCAAATAAAAGTGCTAATGCTACAACCAGCCCATAAATTGTTAAAGCTTCCATAAAGGCTAGACTCAGTAATAGAGTACCTCGTATTTTTCCCTCGGCCTCGGGCTGTCTCGCGATACCTTCTACAGCTTGGCCCGCAGCAGTGCCTTGCCCAATTCCCGGTCCAATAGAAGCAAGCCCAACAGCCAACCCGGCAGCAATAACGGAAGCGGCAGAAATCAATGGATTCATAATAAGTTAGTTCCTCGCACCAAAATACAGAAATGGTTAATGATACAATCAGCTAATGAATTATGACTTTATTATTCCATCGCTAAGATTCATCCATCTGAAGTAACTAACAACTAACAATTTACGTAATAATATTATTGAATCATCGGAACTACTTGGATATTTCCCTTTTTCCGTTCTATTCCCGAAGTTTTTTTGATGTCAATCCACGAGACTTTTCTTTCTCTATTTCTTTGTTCCGAACCGCTCTTTCCATTCTTCACTTTATTCTTTTCTTTTTCGCGATTTCATCCTTTCTTTTTTCTTTTTATTCAGTCAATTGACAATCACAGACGAAGTAGAAAGATCCTTATTGGAATCCTATCTAAATTCAGAGTAATAGTACAGATTGGGTAGATCTTTCGTTTCATATATGGTAAGTTAATATCTAATATTACATGTACATATATTTCTTTCATAACGTAAACCAACTATTCGTTTCATATCTTAGATTGAATCAGATTCTAGAATCATTCTAAGATAAGAATGATCCTGGTTGGTCTCTAACCGTTAGATTCCATATACATTGAATGCACAAACAATAGAAAGAGAATATTTATTGGAGGGAGATCTAGGGGGATAATTTTAGGAAAAAGATCTTTTCGATCTCTTTCCTTTTTCCTACCCTAGCAATATCTTTTTATTACTCTAGGTCATATATACCGTACCGTATTTTTCTATTTCTTTCGAGGTTCCCGAAATAAGTCAATTCTCTTGATGAGTCCCGAATACATTGTGTTGGTCTAAGCCAAACAAAAGACTAGTCAATGATGACCCTCCATGGATTCGCCTATATAAGCCGCGGCTAAAGTTGCAAAAATAAGAGCTTGAATGCCGCTTGTAAATAATCCAAGAAACATGACAGGTATAGGAACCACTAAAGGGACTAAAGAAAGAAGAACTACAACTACTAATTCATCGGCTAATATATTCCCGAAAAGTCGAAAACTAAGTGATAAAGGCTTTGTAAAATCTTCTAAGATGTTAATGGGTAAAAGGATTGGAGTCGGTTGAATGTATTTATTGAAATATCCCAATCCCCTTTTGGAAAGGCCTGCATAAAAATAGGCTACTGACGTGAGTAAGGCTAAAGCAACGGTTGTATTTATATCATTTGTAGGTGCGGCTAACTCCCCCTGCGGTAACTGTATGATTTTCCAAGGGAAAAGGGCCCCCGACCAGTTAGAAACAAAAATAAAAAGAAACATAGTTCCAATAAAGGGAACCCACGGGCCATATTCTTCTCCAATCTGAGTTTTGCTTACGTCTCGAATGAATTCAAGGACATATTCGAAGAAATTCTGAGCGTCCGTCGGAATGGTTTGCGGATTTTGAACAGCTAGAATAGCTGAACCTAATAAAATAGCAATTACAACCCAAGAAGTAATAAGCACTTGGCCGTGGACTTGGAACCCCCCTATTTGCCAATAAAAATGTTGACCTACCTCCACACCAGATACCTCGTATAATAGCCCCTTTAGTGTGTTTATAGAACATAATAGAACACTCATACTGCCCCCTGACAAAAATAGAACTTTCAAAGGAATTATTTTGATTCAATCATTTCTTTTTCGGCTTGCTTACTTGAATTCTATATTTTGGATACCAAGCAATCGCAAAAGATTCTCCATTTTTTATCTTTTTTTTTTCGATTCAAGAATAGTAAACAATTGAAAAATCTAGGGAGTTCGAAAAAGAATGTATTTTTTTTATTATTAATTTATTATTAATCAAGGATTCCGTATAGAGCTCGTAGAGCTAGAACGTCCCTTACAAATTGCGAATACTAATTTGTTAAGAATGAATCGGATTGAAGACACAGAGTCATCGTTTGCTGGGATTGGAAGATCCACGAGATCGGGGTCACAATCTGTATCGATTAAACCAATTGTTGGAATTCCCAAAGTAATGCATTCTCGAAGGGCCTTCATTTGGTTTTGCTGATCAACGACGATTACAATATCGGGTAATCCGGTCATATATTGCACCCCGCCTAAATGTTTTTGCAAGTGAGACAACTGTCTCTTCAAAATAGCTGCATCTCTTTTGGGAAGACAGCCGAGTCTCCCTGTTTTTTGTTGCGTTCTCAAGTCCCTGAACTTACGAAGCATCGTTTCCGTAGTGGACCAATTCGTTAACATACCGCCGAGCCATTTTTTATTAACATAATGGCACCGAGCCTTTATTGCAGCCCGTACTACGGAATTAGCTGCTTCTTTTTTGGTACCAACAATTAAGAAGCTTTTTCCTCTACTTGCTGCATAAAAAACTAAATTGCAAGCTTCTGCTAAAAAGCGCGCAGTTCTAGTAAGATTTGTAATATGATTACCTTTAGACTTTGGAGAAATAAAAAGAAAGGGGGCCATTCTAGGATTCCATTTCTTAATACCATGACCAAGATGAACTCCTGCTGCCACCAACTCTTCCAACCTGATGTTCCAATATCTTCTTGTCATTTCTCCCCCCATTTCCTCTTTCTTTTTTTGTTCAAAGAAAAAAAGACAAGGTATTCGAAAATAAATAATTGTTCCGACGGAACCTTTTCTTCTACCGAGGATTGGCCGTTGATACATGATTCAAGCGATTCCTTCCCTTTCTATTCGTTATTCTCTTTCTTTGTTTATTACTATTATCAAATCGCCGTCCCATACCATACATAGTTAAAAGGATGCATTTTTCTTTTCTTAGGAATCATTAAATCCTGTAAATGATTCTTCTGATGTATCCTGTCAATTCTTTGAACTGCAAGAATAAGAATCAAACCATTCTCTATGATAGAAGAAGAAATTGATCGATTTTTCTTCGAATAAATTCTTCTTTTTGGTTTCCAGAGAAACAGTCTTATGTTGCCTTGAGGAGTGTACTAATCCTTTGAATCCGGTCCCAGCGGGGATCATCTCCCCTAGAACAACGTTCTCTTTCAGGCCTTTCAACCAATCGATACGACCTCGGAGAGCGGCTTTTGCTAAAACCCGAGCAGTTTCTTGAAAACTTGCTTCGGATACAAAACTTTGAGTATTTAGAGATGCGCGAGTTATTCCCAATAAGACGGCCCGGTAACGGATCCCCTCTTCCAAAGCCCGACCCGTTCGTTCTGCTCGTAACAACCCAATAAGCTCTCCGGGTAAAAAAACATTAGACATTCCATCTTCTGAAACCAAGACTTTTGATGTTATTTGGCGTACAATAATTTCTATATGCTTATTATGGATCTGCACTCCCTGGGATCGATAAACCTTTTGGATCTTATTAACCAAAGAAATACGGCTTTGCGCTATTGTTAGCTCGGCACCAATCAAGAATCCCCAAGGAATTCCAAGAATTCTTGTTATACACTGGTTCCAACCCTCAATCCTCTTTTCTAGGTTCATCGATATTGAATCAATTGAACGCACTTCGAATACCCTTTCTACTTTTGGAAGACCCTGTGTTATATCAGCAGACCGCGATTTTTCATATAGAAATGTGACTAATGTAGCCCCCTCGGAAAGGATTTCTCCATAATGTCCATGAAGAGTTGTTCCTGGAGTAGCCAAATAGGGCTTAGCTGATCTTATTATTACATACCCCACTTGGACAATTAAAACTTGACCCGATTTTAGGCATGGGCCGTTTTTGGCTATACATACACTTTCACAAAAAAACTGCCCAAGATTGAGTATTGTGGATGTTTCTTCCCAATAATTATGATGATAATTATGCTGTAGAAAATACCAATTCAAGTTGAATGGATTCAAAAAGATGTTACTATATAGACCGGGCTTATAGATTCTCCTCTTTTCATCCATTAAAAAATATTGAATTACTTGAAAGGTCTGTTTTAAATTATCAAGTTGCAAATATTTAATTACTGAAATCTGATTCTTTGTTAGTAAATGGTAACATACACCAAAATTCCCAATTTGAGTTTGAGGGACTGCTCCTAAAGGTCCCGACAAATTCCTAATCGGAATTAGAGAGTCCGGATCTCTTTTAATTAATTCTTTTTTCGCATTGTGATATTTTCCATCGTTGAACGGATCTAGTTGAAAACAATTAGATGATGACAAGATTATGAAAGATTGGCATTCCTTACTTCTATTCAACAATGTACGAACAGTTCCTTGGTTTTGGCTAAGTGGTTGTCGAACCCTTGCTTTGGAATAAGTGGAATAACTAGAAGAAAAGGGATTGATGTTGGGACAATCTGGACCATTCTCAGAGCGCAATCCTGGCCCTGAGGGATCGTCCCTTTTTCTGATATATGAAATCTGGGATTTCCCTAAGTGCATTTTTAGGAAATCTCGAATCAAGCCCTTTGTACTTACTTCCACAAAGGAAGCGCCGGCCTCCTCTATATCTATAGAGGAATCCTTTTCGTCTTGGTCCCAATTCAAGAATAAACAAGTCCGAACTAATTGAATACTTGTGCCAGAAATGCCCCGAATCAAGCTGCCATCCTCATAACGGATATAATTAACAACTTCAAGTTCTATATTATCCATTTCTTGCAATAGATCTTGAGGAAAAAGTCTTGTTAACTTTATACCGTCCGCTATTTCATATCTGACTACGGGTCGAAGCAAAACAAAGGACCTTTTCTTGTAAAGTGCAATTCGTTGGACATAGATCCAACTGGTTTTTCTTATTCGCGTTGTTATTGGTATCAAGACGCCACTGTGTCGAGATATATTATCTTCCCCCTTCGGAAAATGGATATCTCCAGAAAAGATTTGAAGTTTAATCCACCCCACCTTTTTTTTTCTCTCCACTCGGACCAACCCGCCCGCCTTACTTCTTTTATTTAAAGTAATTTGTGTATTTACTCCAACGATACTATTGTTCCGTACCATTATGAAAGAGGAGTCAGGTAAAATATGCACTTCTTCGGCTTCGGGAATGAAAAAAAGCGGATCCACTTCCCCCTCCCCTTCCCCTTGGTATTTTGGCTGCAATTTTTGGGCTCCTCCATAGTCAACGAGATTGAAATCCTCTTTTTTGACGATGGAATCTCTCTCTTCCACCTCTATAGGCCCATATTTCGTAATTCCCGAGCCCCCTCTTTTGTATCGAGGATCGTCGAAATAAGCAAGAATGCAATTTCTACGGAAAATGCCATTTATGGGCATTTCAATCGAGATGTCGGAACAGAGTATTAGTCCTTTTTCTCGTCCATGTGCTTGAATCGATCCGAATGGAATGATAAAGCTATTTCTTCGCTTCTTCGCCACTAAATCAAAATTCTCGCGTAGAATAGCAGGGTATGGTAGATTACAATGGGCAGTCACTAGGCTTTGATTAAGCTTTGAATAATTACGAATCATAATCCGACCCCTCTCCTTTCCATAAAGACCCAAACTAAAGAATTTGTGTCTCAATTGATCATTTTTCACATAAGGGCTGGGTGTATATCTACCTTGGGCAGAAAGAGAATGAATGCTCATTTGATCTTGATCCTTGTAGATCGAAAAAAGAGCGGGGCCCGATCCGCATAAATCCCCTAATAATATCCATAAATGACTTGTTTTTGGTAAGAGATGGACATTACTATAAGGAAATTCGGGTGCATGGTACACATCGGTACTCCAGTGCATTTCTCCCTCCGAGTCAGAATAAATATGTTTTCGAACTCTATCTTTCAAAGTAAAAGTGGGTTTTCCGTCACGAATTTCAGCAATTACTTGTTCTGATTCTACATATTGATCATTTTGAACTAAAAGAAAACTCTTTGGTGGAATAGGCACGCTATGTATAATATCTTCACTCTCAATAGTTACATAAAAATCTATATAACATAGAAAGGCAGGCTGCCCGTGGCGTGTCCGTGCGGGATGAACCAAGTCCTCATTGAATTTGATTTTTCCGTTGACAGGGGCTCGCACATGTTCGGCAGTACCTCCTGTGAATACTCCACCGGTATGAAAAGTTCTTAATGTTAGCTGAGTTCCCGGTTCTCCAATGGATTGGCCCGCAATAATACCCACAGCTTCCCCCAATTCAACCAAGTCGCCATGAGTAGGACTCCGACCATAACATAATCGACATATCCAAGACGTACTCCTACAAGTAAAGGGGGTTCTAATAGATATTGGCTTTATTTGAAAGGTTATGAGTTGATTGACAAGGCTAATCCCAAGATCTTGATTTCGAACGGCAATGCATCGCGCACTCATATAAATATCGTCGGCTAATACACGACCAATTAATGTTTGCATAAAAGATCTTTCCGGCACCGCCGCATTTCGGGGACTTACAGAAAGCCCTCGGGTGGTGCCACAATCTGTTCTACGTACAACAACGTGTTGAACTACTTCAACAAGTCTGCGTGTAAGATACCCAGCGTCTGCTGTTCGTACAGCAGTATCCACAACCCCTTTGCGGGCTCCATAGCTAGAAATAATATATTCCGTTAAGGAGAGCCCTTCGCGTAAATTGCTTTGAATGGGTAAATCAATCATTTGTCCTTGTGGATCCGACATTAACCCTCTCATACCTAGTAGTTGGTGTACTTGAGAGGCGTTTCCCCTAGCTCCCGAAAAGGACATTATATGTACAGGATTCAAAGGGTCGGTGGTTCTAAAATTGGGATTCATTTCTTGTCGCAAATATTCACTTGTATCATACCATATCTCGATGGATTGGCGTAATTTTTCTACCGCGTGTACATTTCCATAATGATATTGTTTTTCCAAAAGAAAACTTTGTTGTTCAGCATCCTGGACTAGCCATCCCTTAGAAGGTATCGTTAAAAGATCATCAATTCCTAATGAAATGGATGTAGCGGTGGCTTGCTGAAAACCCAGGGTTTTTACTTGATCCAGGATGTGTGATGTATATGCCATTCCGAAGTGATCTATTAATCGACTAATAAGTCGTTTAATAGCAGCCCCGTCGATTACTTTATTGTGAAAGACCAAATTGACCGGCTCTTTCATAAACACCTCCATATTTCGTTGAGTAGGATTCGACAATAGATTTGAGTCAATGATTGGAAAACTCCCTTTTCTGGACCTTGATTCGCGTAGAAGTAACTACGGTCCGAGTTGAATCGGAAAGGGCCGAATTCACACTGGAGTCATAGACTTACTTAGTTTAGGTACCGTAGGAAGAGACCTGATAAAACCCTTGTATAGCTTCTTCCATTTCGCGATAAAGAAAAATATGACCAAGAGTCGTTCGAATATATATACAAAGAATTTCTTTTTCTACGCTTCTTACTATTAGAAAGTGTCCGTAAATTTGATGATGGGTACCCGAAGATTCATAATGAACTTCGACAGGAACTCCTCTTGAAACAATAAGGCGTTGATCGAGTCGCCACCGGAGCCAAAAGGGGCTGTCTAAACGAATCCTTTTCTGTCGATAAGCTCCAATTGCATCATAGGAATTACAAAAAAGGGGTTCCTTTCCTTTCATATACCTAGAGTTCTTGTCGTCAATTCTCTCAGTTTGGCAGTTTCTACGATTCCACAAATTATACCTATTTACACAAAGACCTGGGCGATTCCCGCTTGTTAAGATATAGAGCCCGATAAGCATATCTTGAGTTGGTACGCAAATGGGATCCCCAATAGACGGAGCCAAGAGATTCATATGAGAAAACATAAGTAAACGAGCCTCCGCCTGAGCCTCCAAGGATAGAGGTACATGAACAGCCATTTGATCCCCATCGAAGTCTGCATTGAATCCTTTACAAACGAGTGGATGTAAACAAATAGCGCGCCCTTCCACTAAAATGGGTTGGAAGGCCTGTATGCCTAATCTATGCAAAGTCGGTGCTCTATTCAGCAATACAGGATGCCCCTGCATAACTTCCTGAAGTATTTCCCATACAATTCGCTCTTTTTCCCGAATTAGACTCTTAGCAGTCCCTATATTCGGAGCAAGGTGCTGTCTAATTAGACCGCGCATTACAAATGGCTGGAAAAGCTCTATTGCTATTTCACGAGGCAATCCACATTGATGTAATGAAAGTGAGGGGCCTACAACAATGACAGAACGTCCCGAATAATCGACCCGTTTTCCAAGCAGAGTCTCACGAAACCTTCCCTCTTTGCCTTCAATTACATCTGAAAACGACTTGTAAACCTTATTATGACCATCCCTTATTGGCTGTCCGCGGATTCCATTATCAAGAAGTGTATCCACAGCTTCTTGTACCAATTTCTCCTGAGACATTACTACGTCCTCTGGCGTAGATTTCATTGTTAATAAATTGAGAAGAGCATTGTTCCGCGAAAGAACTCTACCATAAAGTTTATTAATGTCGGAACCCGTTAGTTTAAGCTCATCTATCTGAACCGCCGGTCTCAACCCCGGGGGAAGAACTGGTAATAGACATAAAACCATCCATTCGGGTTCTACACTTGTTCGAATAAAATGCTTAGCTAATCCCATGCGTCTAACCAAAAAGCGCTTTCTTCTTTCAATTTTCCGATCTTCCCACTCATCACCCGTGAGCCCCTCTTCCTCTAATTCTTTCCATTCTGCCAACGAAGAATCTATAATAACTCGCAAATCTAGATCGCCCAACTGCTCTCGGATAGCGCCTCCTCCAGTAGAAATTTCGCGATTTCGAAATGTATGCAAGCCTTGGGTAGTCAAAAAAGGAGGGATGCTATCTCTCCAGGACTGGGTTTCATATTCGAATGAACCTCGTAATCGTAAAATAGTGGGTTTTTTTACTATAGGCCTAGCAAAAGCAAAATTGGGATAGGGTCCTATAGGATTTCCCCCCCCTAAAAAACCGGACGTGAAAGTTTCCTCTCATCCGGCTCAAGCAGTTACACCAAATAAAGGAGTTCTTGCTTTCAAATTATAGAAAACCCCCAACTACCCCTTACTCAAGTTCTCACAAGCAACATTTCATTGATTAATTGTTCTTTTATTTTGATTTTATCTTTAATTCAATTGAAAATATTTAAATAGCGACATAAATCAAATGTGAAATTCTTGAGCAGTCTACTTCCCCTTCAAATGATGAATCCCTCTAAAGGAATACCTTCTAATTCGTAAGGAATTGACTTGTCTATATATCGTTCCGTTTGATCTTTTAGGTCCTGACTTCACCTCGACGGTTATGCCACGCTGCCCTTTCTTTAAAGCCTATATGCGATGGATAGGCTTCTATAACCATAACATATTTTCATTTCTTTCTAAAACGAAAAGACAGGGGATGGTTTCCACAAAAGAAAGAAGTCTTTTGACGAGGTACAACTCGAAATTCCTATTTGTTTGTTTTTGTTACTGAATCGACCATAGATCAATTCCCTTTTTTTGGGGGGTATTGAATACACCCATAATTCTGAGCTTCATGTTCCTCCTCACAAGAGACATGTCAGATCCGGGCATCCCAATTCGATTGAATAGGGTGACAGTTTCTTATTCAAAATCTGTAAAATCCGAATTTCGATCAAATCACACATCGCAGTATACTAGGTCTTCTAGTTCTTTAAGAGGTCTGTCTAAAAGATTCGCGATATAACTAGGAAGACGTCTCAAATACCACACATGAGTCACGGGGCATGCCAGTTTGATGTATCCCATTTGATATCTTCGTATCCGAGAATTCGCAAATTCGACTCCGCAGTCGCCGCAAAATGTTCTCTTTTCTTTTTGATCTCCGAATTTGCCGTAAATTCCACAAGCACAAATTCCGCTTTTTATAGGTCCAAAAATTCTTTCACAAAAGAATCCACCGATTTTTGGCTTATTCGTTTCCCACTGAACATGCTCGATTTCTGTCACCTCTCCGACTATCTCTCCGTTGGGCAGGGTTTTATTGGCCCAAGCACTTATTTGTTGAGGAGAAACTAATCCAATTCGAAGTTGTTGATGTTTATACCGATCAATCATAGAAAAAAATTATGATTCATTCCGATTCATCGCGATCAAGCTTCCTTCCTATTCATCTGAAAGTTCTTCTCAGATACAAGGAAATGATTCAGTTCTAGGGCCAAAGAGCGTAGTTCTCGAACGAGCAATCGAAAGGATTCGGGAGCATCCTCAGCTTTAGGCATTTCTCCTCCAATGATTGTAGTACCAAATATTTTGTCGCGGGTTCTAAGATGATCAGACTTATAAGTAAGCATCTCTTGTAAAATATGAGCAACACCGAACCCCTCTAGAGCCCAAACCTCCATTTCTCCTACCCGCTGGCCCCCCCGCTTGGCCCTTCCCCTAAGGGGTTGTTGTGTAACAGATGCATAAGGACCGCTGGAACGCCCGTGTATTTTATCATCAACTTGATGAATTAATTTCAAGATATAGGGCTGTCCCACTAGAACAGGTTGTTCAAAGGGATCTCCCGTTCTTCCATCAAATATTCTGCTTTTTCCCGGATACTCGGGTTCAAATACCCACGGATTTCCTGTTTGCTTACTGGCTTCATGTAATTCAGAAAAGACTAGTTTTCTCGAAGCCTCTTGTTCATATCTCTCATCAAACGGTGCTACTCGATAATGTCTATCTAGCAGAACCCCCGCCAACCCGAGCGAGCATTCAAATATCTGTCCTACATTCATTCGCGAGGGTACTCCCAATGGGTTGAAGACCATATCAAGAGGCTTTCCGTCTTGCAAATAAGGCATATCTTGTCTAGGTAAAATTTTGGAAATGATCCCTTTATTTCCATGTCTTCCGGCGACTTTATCGCCTACTTTGATTTCACGTTTCTGTGAAATATATACACGAATCCTTTCTCTTTCTGGACTTTCTCTTTCTGGATTCGAACGTATCCATCTCACATCAATAACCCGGCCCCTTCCACCTCTAGGCAGTTTTAGACAAGTTGCCCTTGAAGTGGCTATCTGAGTGCCAAATACGGCGTCTACAAATCTATCTTCTGGGGCTAAGTCTTGCGCCAGCTGAGGTCTTAATTTACCTACTAAAATATCGCCCGCTTCTACCCAGGATCCCAAGATTACAATCCCGTTTTTGTCTAAATTTCGTAGTAAATGGGTCCGTAGATACGGTATTTTTTTAGTGATCTTTTCAGGGCCTTGGCTTGTCACATGAATCTCAATTTCATATTTCCGTATATGAAAAGAAGTAAAAATATCTTCATATACCAGACGCTCACTAATGAGTACCGCATCTTCAAAATTGTAACCTTCCCATGGCATATAAGCTACTAATAGGTTTTTTCCCAAAGCGAGTTCTCCTCCAACCGTAGCGGCACCGTCCGCCAAAATTTGTCCCTTTTTAATGCGTTTGCCCCTCCTAACCTGGGGTTTTTGATGTATACAAGTATTTTTGTTGGAACGTTGATACATAACTAATGGAATGCTTAGAGTATCCCCATTGCCCGATAAAAGGATCTTGTCAGTGTGGATAGAAATGATCTTTCCCGCGTGTTCCGTTATAAGGGGAACTCCTGAGTCTAGAGCCACTTGGCCTTCCAAACCGGTTCCAACAATGCACTTCTCGGACCGAGAAAGCGCAACTGCTTGGCGTTGCATATTAGAACTCATTAAAGCCCGATTCGCGTCATTATGCTCGATAAAGGGAATGAGAGAAGCTCCAATAGAAAAATATTGGAAGGGAAAAATGCTTCGAAAGTGAACCTGTTCCCATGCAATAGTCAGGAATTCTTGACGGTATCGAGCCGGAACAATCTGCTCTTCCTGAGAACTGTCATTAAGTGCCAAAGAATTGCCTGTCCCTATCATACAGTATTCATCTCTCCTTGATGATAAATAAAGTATCCGTGCCCTTTTTGATTTCGCGGAGATTTCATAGAATGGGCTTTCTAGAGATCCAAAATCACCAATTCTCGCATGAATTGCTAAGGATCCAATAAGGCCAACATTGATTCCTTCAGATGTATCAATTGTGCAAATGCGTCCATAGTAGCTAGGATGTATATCTCGTATCCGAAAACTCGCGGTTCGTCCTGTCAATCCCCCAGGACCCAAAAAACTCCATTTTCTCCCATGAACTATTTGTGTCAAGGGATTCGTTTCATCCAAAACTTGAGATAATGGGTGTAATCCAAAAAAAGATTCATAAGTGGTTTTTAATGGGGTTGAAGTTACAAAATTCTGAGGGGTCGGTATCAATTTCCCTTTAATTGCTCCGCGTATAGCCCTTTTAACTACTTTTTCCAAACGAATCAGAGCTAATCCGAATTGATCTTGTAAGAGATCCGCTACAGAACGAATACGTTTATTTTTCAAATGATTCATATCGTCAAGTGTACCCATTCCAAATTTGATTCCAATCAAATGATCCGTGGCTGCCAATATATCTCGCGGTAACAAAAACGTATTATTCTGGGATATATCAAGATTCAGTCTCCGGTTAATATTTCGTCGACCAATCCTTCCTAATTCACACCTTTGGCGAAAGAATTTATTTTGTAATTCCTTACATAAGGAATCAGAAAATACTAGATCTCCACCCACACAAACAAACTGTTGATAAAATTCCAAAATGGCATTTTCTTTTGACCCAATCTTTTCCTTCTCTTTATCATCCAAAAAAGCCAAGAAAATCTCAGGGTAGCAAACATTCTCTAGAATTTCTCTTAGATTCGAACCCATAGCCGATGATAGAACTAGAATAGATATTTTCTGTTTCCTACTTACGCGAGCCCATATACGCGCTTTTCTATCAATCTCTAATTCCAATCTTCCTCCCCAATCTGATATTATGGTGCCGATATAGACCAAAATCCCTTTATGGTCCAATTCTGATCGGTAATAGATACCCGGACTTTGCAATATTTGATTGACTACCATTCTGTACATTCCGTTTACTATAAAAATTCCCAGGGAATTCATTAAAGGAATGTTTCCAATCAAAATTCGCTGTTTTTGCATAGAATACCCCTTCCTTTTCCAAATTAATCCCGCGGATACATATAATTCAGAAGAATAGGTGAGGGATTCATATACAGCATCTCGTTCTTTTATCAATGGTTCGACCAATTTAGATGTTTCCGCAAATAATTGAAAGTATACGTCTACGTCTTCATCTATGTCTTCATCTATGTCTTCATCTACATCTATGTCTTTTTCTAAGTCTTCCTCTACTTCATTTAGAAAATCTTCTATATCCGGAAAATCTTCTATATCTAGAAAATCTTCTATATCTAGAAAATCCTCTATGAAACCTTCCACCGTTGGAAACTTATAAAGTTCTTCTCTTAAGCCCTGATCAACGAACCTACAGAATCCTTCAAATTGGATCTGATTAAGCCCAGGTATTACAGCCATTCCTTCATTTCTATCGTCAAGCATTTTGAATTCCCCATATTATCGAAAAAATCCCATTTTTGACTCATTCTGCATCGAATCATATGGATCGATCTAGCAATGATGGAATTTCGATTCTGTTTACTAAATCACATGAAATTTGAAACAGTCGCGTACATGTAATGTATAAAATACGTAGGGACGGATAAATGAAGAGAATTTTATACTCAAATTGGAATGGAATTTAAAACAGATACGAACGGAAAGGAATTGCTTAGATTAGACCAATGGAGTTTGTTTTTGTATCGAATAGAAAAGAATTCCATTTCGATCATTATTATGATATTCTATATCCAATCCCATGGGATATCAGAAAAATAGGAAATGAATTCGCGATTGAATCCGTTCGGGGCGATAATAAAGACATAATAATCAGAAACGAGATAAGGTTGGGTTTTTTAGCAACTATTCGCGGACTCCATTGAGCATTCGCAGAGAAAAGGGGTATTTCTTTTTCCCTCTTTTTTAGTAGAATACGGTTGAAGAGCGTAATAAGTAAATAAGTAGGCTTGTATGTTTTTATTACAACCTACGTGGATATAGCTGGAGAGGGTAGAACTCTTTAGAGCTGCCCCCCTCCCAATTCTATCCTGTCGTGTTCTATCAAAATTTCGATTTTCTATTCAATGAAAAAATCGAAACACGATACGGTTGTGCGAATTCCCTAAAGGTATGATCTACAAAGAAGATGCTTCTTTCCATATTTGCATAACGTCTTCTGTTTTGTTTTGGGGTTTACAAAAACTCAACGTTGCTATTATAATTATTGAAAAAAAAAAAGAAAGACCGATTCGTTATCTATCAATTTGGATTGTCTATCGTCTTCTATCAGTAGTCCCATTAGGTAAAGAAATAAAAAGCGTCCGGGAGTTTACAGCCAATAGTTAAGGGTTCCAACTCGTCGGGCTTTTGCAACCGAAGATCCACATTTTTCGTTTCAATAGAAGGGGGTTTTTAGACATTTTTTGTTTTAAGAGACTATACAATCAATCGAAGGGACAGATTCAACTCCCAGGTTTCATTTCTTTTAGGCGCGGCATTAAGATTCAAGATACAAGTACAATAAAGTTTAGGAATCCCTCTACCCAACCAAACAAAACAAAAGGCGAATATTTTCATCTATTTTATATCCTTTTGGCGACATGGCCGAGCGGTAAGGCGGGGGACTGCAAATCCCTGTTCCCCAGTTCAAATCTGGGTGTCGCCTGATCAACAAAAGAAAGAAAAGACGCGAAATCCCCTTATTCTGGTTTGCTGATAGACCTCACAGAATGCTCCCCGATTCTACGAGAAAATAAGAAATAATATAAGAACTTTTTCTAAGGTACAAGCGTATTTTTTGGAGTCTTTCGTCAAGGGGTCTTGGGTTGGTACAGAATCCCCTTTTGACTCTTCGGCAAGAATTTCACTATTATTAGTGAACAATAATGAAAGAATTCCTTCAAAGAGATAGGGGTCATAATTCACATGGATATAGTAAGTCTGGCTTGGGCTGCTTTAATGGTAGTCTTTACATTTTCCCTTTCACTGGTAGTATGGGGAAGAAGTGGACTCTAGGGGTACTGTTAATTGGGTTGAGGAATGAAACTTTCTTCATTTTTTAGAATTCCCATGCTTGTCTTTCGATTCGAAAGTAAAAGGGGTGCAGACGCTAGGAAATTGAGTACAACCGAATTCTTCCTAACTTTTCTCTTTCGCTGAACCAGTTCTTATCCGAACTGGACAATGGGGACGAGCAAGCCCCCTTTGACTTTGCTTTGAAATAGAATTGGGGCGGTATGCACGTTACATATATGAATATCAGGATCCCTGTTCTAGTTGTAGGCTTCTCTATATTAAATTAAGAAATGAAGCCTGTTATATCCTTATAGAATAGAGTACAACTTTATACATTAAAAGGACAATATCTACATAGTAGAAAGAAGTATATAGAATATTTCTTTCTACCATACTAACGGTATAATGTGAATTCTCGGTCGCTCATTTTTTTTTAAGACACGAAATCAGAATCTTTTTTATTTGTATAAGATAAGAAGTCGAGCTTTATTCCAATTAATCGCTTTGACTTACTGTTTTTACGTAAATTATCAGTAAAAAGGCGGTAGGAACTAGAAGAAACAATGCAGTAGCAATAAATGCGAGAATATTGACTTCCATAATCTCATCCTTTCTTTTTTTACTTCAAAATAACTCGGGATTTAATCCCATAGAGATGAAAAACCTTTTGCCTCTAAATTCAATGGGATGAATTACACCTCGATGATATCAAATCGCATCAATATCATGAATAACAATACCTGAGTTATCAAATTAACCCATTGTCAAGAATTGAATAGTATAACCTAGGAGGACCCTTTATACATACTGTATTGCATCTAAAATAGGATTTCTGATCGAACTAAGAGTTCCCTTCTTTTTTGTATTTGAATATACTTTTCTTTCTTTACCTAGATTCTTAATGGAATGCATATACTAAAAGTTTCAGTGTGAAATTGGAATGAGATAGGTTGTTTCAAATTCCATTAAATTGAGTATTAGTAATTGAAGTTAGACCAAATAGCAGCTAGCAAAGAGGAAACTTTTTCAAAATATAAAAATAATTAGCTATGTTCAATTTCTTTTATTTTGCATTGTACAAGAAAGCAATTCTATTTCCAGTTGTGTATGTGTTCCCGGTAAACTACGGTACTCTATTCTATTCGCGGGTTGGGAGCAATTGAAAAAAGAAGCCCGAGCCCGTAGAGTATCTCTTGGAATACGAAATAGGATGCTACGAATAATTGTAGCAATCCACATATGTCTATTTCCTCTCAATCGGTACTAGTTGAAGTACTGGAAATTTCCGTATTTGTTTGATGAGAAGTGAGACAAGCAATTTGCCAAGCAAAATATAAAAAAAAAAGATCCCCTGGGGGCTGGAATTCTGCAATTTGGACTTCCCAGCAGAAAACAAAAAGAAAAATTCGTGTAGTTTTTTATTGGATTTGAACTCATCGGGACTGACGGGTCTCGAACCCGCAACTTCCGCCTTGACAGGGCGGTGCTCTGACCAATTGAACTACAATCCCCAGACATTAAAGTGTACGACATATATATTCTTATGATTTCATTCATACATTTATTTCCATTTAAAATTGCAGATTCCAATCACTGTGTTGAAATAAGGGAGGATATACTCGTATCCCTCCGGATACGTGCTTTCCTTAGTGAGAAGTGAGAGCGGCACGGATTCCTATTACTACTTTCTTTTTTGCCAAATGGACCCGCTTTCGCTGGAAAAATGCCTTTTTTATTTACCTTTGTCTCTTCCCTATATTTTAGGGAACAAAGAAATACAAATAGAGCAAATGCAAATAAAGGAACCAAAGAGAAAACCCGCATTTCAATAAAACAAATGGGGTTCTGCTATTTCATGATGGATAAGCGCATTTTTGGGCCGAGCTGGATTTGAACCAGCGTAGACATATTGCCAACGAATTTACAGTCCGTCCCCATTAACCGCTCGGGCATCGACCCAGGAAGTCAAAATGCTAGACTTGTTGATAATACACGATCAACTTCCTTTCGTAATACCCTACCCCCAGGGGAAGTCGAATCCCCGCTGCCTCCTTGAAAGAGAGATGTCCTGAACCACTAGACGATGGGGGCATACTTGCCCGTCTTCCGTCATACTATGCTCATACTATGAACAGTTTTTAGAAATTGTCAATCTGAAGATCTTGAAAAAGAAAGTATGCCTAGGCTATTAAACTATAATATACTAAAAAAAATGGACTATGTTATAATTAACAGCATCTTCTTTTATTATAGAATAATATAGAATATTAATAGAATAATAGAACATTCGAAAGCTAATCAATAGAAATCTTGACAATAACAATAATCCACTTTTTTTTCTAATAAATGCATTAGATACTTTTTTTTTTGAACAATATCAGTACTGGAGGCGTGCGAGGATGGTGGTGAAAAAACCACACAATACGTTCCCGGGCGGGGGCTCTATACGGGGGCCTTGCCGCCGTATACGAAAGGCCCGCTCCCAATTCCAAGTGCTAGTGGGGGTGAAAAACGGACCCCGCATCGGTGCTCTCGAGGTAGGGTGTTGCCTGCCCGCACCTTATACGTCTGGGGCGTAGCCAAGTGGTTAAGGCAACGGGTTTTGATCCCGATACGCGAAGGTTCGAATCCTTTCGTCCCAGGCCAATAAAAATATGGAAATGCTTGTATGTTTGGCTCTATACCTGTTCTGTATTGGTGGCGAGAGGCGCCCCCATACGCTGGGGGCGTCGTCTAATTGTACTTAATTAATTTTACTGGTAAGACAACGGGTTTTGATCCCGATATCGAGGGTTCGAATCCTTCCGCCCTAAGAATCTATAGATATAGATTCGATTTGAAATGATCTCTGTGTAATGTAATATAGATTCGAATAGAAGAAAAAAGGGATAAATTATTATGTACCGACTTAACCAAACCAATGATTATGCAAGATTCCATTTCCATAATGGAATCAATTACAAAACAACCCCGAACTATATAAATCTTATGGTAAAACTTCGTTTGAAACGCTGTGGACGGAAGCAACGAGCCTTTTATCGAATTGTTGCAATTGATGTTCGAGCCCGAAGAGAGGGAAGGGCTCTTCAAAAGGTGGGTTTTTATGATCCGATAAACAACCAAACCCATTTAAACGTTCCTGCTATTCTCTATTTTCTTGAACAAGGTGCTCAACCCACAGGAACTGTTCATGATATTTTAAAGAAGGCGGGCGGGTTTTCGGAACTCCTTCTTAAGCAAAGGACTACCCCTTTTTGAAATAGAAAAAGGGAAGGGTCCGGCTTTTATCCCCTTGTTTCTAACGTGCACTCCGTTCCATTTATACTTCATTTCCTATTTTTTAGCTTTCATTTACTAAAAGTATGTGGTGTTCTACAAAACCTGATTTTAGTGATTCCCATTCATATAGTGTCTGTCATAGCATGAATGAAAAAAAGATGAACCAAATATTGAAAGTAATTGGATTTAAAAATAGAAAATTTTGACACACTTTCGTTTCGATGAGTGAGTTTTGTTTTCACTTTAGTATCAAAACAAATAATAAGAAATACTAAAAAGGGGTTTAAGCTTGCTTGTTCCCCTTGTATTAGTATTCTATAAATGGATTTCCATTGAATAAGAATAAACCCTTTTCAATATACATACAACACATTTTTATTGACAATGGCGTGTTGAAGAAATCGAATTTTGTCGTGTGTAAGGGGATCCATTTATCTCCTTTCCATTCGATAGGTTTTTTACTTCATTCAAAAGCAAGTGCGGGTTTCGTCGGATTTTCTATGATACCGGAAGTCTTTTTGTGTGATACAAGAATGTTGATTCTCAAAGAGGAAGCAGATAAGCATAAGAGTCGATGACATACGACATAGGAGGGACCTCTCTACCTATTGTTAGCTGAAAAGTTGTTGTATTTTCATCTGCTCTTTATTTTATTCTGTTCAGAATGGTTTATCGTTTTTATTTTATCATTTTTTTCTTGTTACTTTTGGATCTCGTTCTTTTTTTTATTCCTATTATATCTATGTTTTTTTTATTGGCGTTGCTAACTTAACGGTAGAGCACTCGGCTTTAAGCGCGGCTAGCTTTTTTTCATATTTTTATGAAGCAAGAGCTTCGTCCATACCAATACCACTGGTAGGTTTTGTAAGACCGCTCCTGAAAGGAATGAGTGGAAAAAACAGCATGTCGTATCTATACACTGGAGAATTCTGCAAATATTTTATGCTCGGGGGATCACTATAAAAACTTTTATTGTTAACAAAAAGAATTTATGGTTAGGGGTTCAGGTGAATAAAAGAGATACAGCAAATCCCGTAGTAAAAATAGTAAAAATCGAACTTTAGATAAACAAAAAGCAACGAGTTTCTCTTCTTTATTTGAACCTTGATCGAAATGACAAGTTAAAAATCTTTCTCGGGTGGGCGGG
Source organism: Erodium maritimum (assembly GCA_963921825.1). Lineage (NCBI taxonomy): Eukaryota > Viridiplantae > Streptophyta > Magnoliopsida > Geraniales > Geraniaceae > Erodium > Erodium maritimum. Next base: position 90,718 of record OY997600.1, on the reverse strand, counting down.
TCTTTTTCCATGACCCTGGAGTGGATTGTCGGTTTTTTATGATTTTATGAGTTGTAAATATTTTTGATTAGCTATTAGCTAGTCCCATTAGGGGTTGGGGATGGATGTGTGGAAAAAGATGGATAAAGATAATTTTTTTTTTCAAAATCAAAGGAGGGGTCGAGGTTCAAAAATAAAGGATTTCTAAACATCTTGTTATCCAAACAAATGAAATTAAAGTAAAGCTTAAAAGTAAAGGGGGGAGGATACAGAATCCGTTCATAAGTCTACCTGTCCCCGAGGTATCCATTTTCTGTTTCCCCTAATACCTTGTTTGGACTGTATCGCACTATGTATCATTTGATAACCCAAGAAATTCCCCACTCTCAGTTCAATTCTAAGTGAGTTTCAAATGGAAGAATTAGAAGGATATTTAGAATTCGATCGATCTCGGCAGCATGCTTTTCTATACCCACTTATCTCTCGGGAGTCTATTTATGCACTTACGCATGATCATGGTTTAACTAGATACATTTTGTTGGAAAAAGCCAATTATGACAATAAATCCAGTTCACTAATTGTGAAACGTTTAATTGCTCGAATGTATCAACAGAGCCCTTTGGGCATTTGTCCCAATGATTCGAACCAAAATCAAAATCCATTTTTGGGGCACAATAAGAATTTGTATTCTCAAATTATATCAGAGGGATTTGCAGATATTGCGGAAATTCCCCTTTTT
>OY997600.1:72500-85000 GCA_963921825.1 Erodium maritimum | reverse complement strand
ACTCAACCCTGTCAACCGATAATGAGAGAATAAAATCGGGATAAATACCAACCCCTATTACGGGTAGAAGGATAGAAATCGAAACAAACAATTCTCGCGGCCCAGAATCAAAAAAGGGGGGGGTTGGGGCATTCAAAAGTCTGTAGCCATAGAACATCTGGCGTAACATAGATAATGAATAAATTGGAGTTAATATCATTCCAACTGCCATTCCAAAAGTAATTAGTATTCTTGGCATTAAAAGCAATTTTGGGCTGGTTATTATTCCAAAAAATACTATCAATTCTGCAACAAACCCGCTCATGCCCGGTAATGCAAGGGAAGCCATTGATAAGATACTGAACATCGTAAATACTTTTGGAATGGCGATAGCCATTCCGCCCATTTTGTCAAAAGAAACAAGACGTATTCTATCAGAACTCGTCCCTGCCAAGAAAAAAAGAGCAGCACCAATAAATCCATGAGAGATTATTTGTAAAATGGCTCCGTTAAGCCCCGTATCTGTTATAGAGAAAATTCCTATAATTATGAAACCCATATGGGATACGGAGGAATAGGCTATTCTTTTTTTTAAATTACGCTGACCAAGAGATGTTGAAGCTGCGTAGACTATTTGGATTGCGCCTACTGTAATCAAGTAGGGGGAAAGCATAGAATGGGCATGGGGCAAGAATTCCATATTAATCCGAACCAATCCATAAGCCCCCATTTTTAATAAGATTCCAGCTAGAAGCATGCAAGTGCTGTAATGTGCCTCTCCGTGAGTGTCTGGCAACCATGTATGTAAGGGTATAATCGGCAATTTGACAGCAAAAGCAATAAGAAAGCCAATATAGAATATGATTTCCAGTGCCGCAGGATAGGATTGATGAGCTGATATTTCAAAATTGAATGTTGGTTCGTTGGAACCAAATAATCCGATACCTAGAACCCCTATTAATAGAAAGAGGGAGCTTCCCGCAGTGTACAAAAGAAATTTTGTAGCTGAATACAGGCGGTTCTTCCCCCCCCACAGGGATAGAAGTAAATAAACGGGAATCAATTCTAACTCCCACATGATGAAAAAGAGCAAAAGATCCCGAGAAGAAAATGATCCTATTTGACCACTGTACATTGCTAACATCAAGAAATAGAATAATCGGGGGGTTCTAGTAACCGGCCAAGCCGCTAAAGTAGCCAAAGTGGTGATAAATCCTGTAAGTAAAACAGGTCCAAGAGAAAGTCCATCTACTCCCAATCTCCAGTCAAATTGAAAAAAATGGATCCATTTATAAGCCTCCACGAGTTGGATTAATGGATCGTCCAGTTGGAAATGGTAATAGAATGCATAGGCCATTAGAAGGAGTTCTAGTGAACATATGCACAAAGTATACCATCTAGTTACCTTGTTTCCTCTATGAGGGAGAAAGAAAATGAGGGAACCCGCGGATACTGGAAAAATGACAATTATTGTTAACCAAGGAAAATCATTCGTGGTAAAGACAAGATACGCTTGGACTTGGACCACAAAACCCATGCTCAAAAATAGAATATATTCCGTTTTCTTTTTCGAGTACGGGTTTTTTCGGTAAAAAAAAAATGAATTTAATTCAACTGGGATTCTTTTAAACGTCTTAAACGTATTAATTTAATAAGCTAGACCCATGCTTCGAGTTGTTTCATGCCATAAATAAACTCGAACGCTTAAGAAATCCGTTGGACAGGCGGATTCACATCTCTTACAACCGACACAGTCCTCTGTTCTTGGAGCGGAAGCAATTTGCTTAGCTTTACATCCGTCCCAAGGTATCATTTCTAACACGTCTGTGGGACAGGCCCTGACACATTGAGTGCATCCGATACATGTATCATAAATCTTTACTGAGTGTGACATGGGGTCTCCAAATTTTGAAACATCATAACAGAAATTTTCGATCTAGTTAATTTATTTGATAATAACTCATATATTGAGACACCAGACGAATCAATGATTTAGTAGAATTTTTCAACCTAGCCTTTGACTTTGAATTGGCTCTTAAAAAAAAAATAATAATAAATAAAAAAGGGCAAAGATACTTTGACTTACGCCGTTTTCGCAAATAGGGTCTAGGTTCCATATCATATATGCCAATGCAAATTGATGAATAATAGTAGTATAATTTGTATGATTAATACTACTTTTTCAATAAATTCGATTGATTAATACGAGTTGATTTTTTGTTATGATAAATTGACGAAAGAATGGCCGGTCCAATAGCTGCTTCAGCGGCTCCAATGGCTATAACAAAAATGGAAAAAATGGCCCCCTTTAATTGGCGACTATCAAAAAAATCAGAAAATGTTACGAAATTCATATTAACGGCATTCAGCATAAGTTCAAGACACATAAAGGCCCTAACCATATTCCGACTGGTGATCAATCCACAGATACCAATAGAAAATAAAAAAGCACTCAAAACAAGGACATGTTCGAGCATCATTGAGCAGCTCCTTTTCAATTTGAATTCATTTGAATACTACTAAAAAAAAAACAAGTATGAAAGAAAAAAATAGATTGGCAGTATCCCGAAAAAGGTTAGAAATATAGAAATTCAAAAGTCTTCAAATAGAATGAAAAGAAAGATGATAATACAAAAGGAGGTTAACTTGCCTTTTCCCTTGTTTTGCCGGTTCTAAATTAGAAAGTTTGCTGGCGAGCCACGGAAATTGCGCCTATTAAAGCAACTAAAAGAATGATAGAAATGAGTTCAAATGGAAGAAAAAAGTCTGTTGATAAATGAATTCCAATTTGTTGACTATTACTTATCAAGTCTTTCTCTATGATCTGGGCTGCTTTTGTAGTCCAAATAACCCCATACCACGATGTATCTAGAATATTCGAAATTAGTGAAAGAAAAAGAGTTGTACAAACTAGTGAAGTAGCCCCATCCCCAACAGTCCCAAAGTTCAAATCTTTGGAATATTCTGAACCATTTATGAACATCACAGCAAATAGAATTAAAATGTTTATAGCTCCCACGTAAATAAGGAGTTGTGCAGCAGCTACAAAATGACAGTTTGCTAGAATATAAAATAAAGATATAGAAATAAAAACCAATCCCAACGAAAAGGCGGAATAAATTAGGTTGGTAAGTAATACCACTCCGAGACCCCCTAATAGCAGACCTGATCCCAGAACGACTAAAAGAAAATCATGTATTGGTCCGGGCAAATCCATTATATGTAATAGATAAATAAATGGGAATCTTTTTCATGAGCTTCTTGATCCCATCAGGATTGTTTTTCGATACGTCCCCGTTTCAAGTTGAATGAAATTCTAATGAGTACGAATTGGAGTAAGTAGAATTTTTGAACTAGCCCCCATACGCCTCTGAAAGAAGAGAAAAGTTCGAAACTATCTAACCAATCAATAGTTTGAATTTGTCCATATTCAACAATTCAACAAGAAAAAAGAAAGATCAAATTCCCCTAGACCAAAATAGAAACTTTAGTTTAGTAATTGGAACTTTTTCTTTAATCAAGGGTTTTCCCGGTTTTTTTTCTAGGCGAATTCAAAATGGTTCGAATTGTATAATCCTCAATTACTGGCATTGGTAAACGACCCAGAGCAATTTGATTATAATTCAATTCGTGACGATCATAGGTTGAAAGCTCATATTCCTCGGTCATCGCTAAACAATTTGTTGGACAATACTCAACGCAATTACCACAAAATATACAGATTCCAAAATCAATGCTGTAATTAAACAGGCGTTTCTTTCGAATATTGGTTTGAAATTTCCAATCAACAAGAGGCAGATCTATGGGGCATACACGAACACATACTTCACAAGCAATGCATTTATCAAATTCAAAATGGATTCGACCCCGAAAACGTTCCGATGTAATTAATTTTTCATAAGGATACTGAATAGTTACAGGGAAACGATTTGCGTGGGATAACGTAATCATCAAACTTTGACCGATGTACCTTGCGGCTCGTACTGTTTGTTGACCATAATTCATGAATCCAGTTACCATAGGGAGCATATTTTGAATATCTATGAATAATTTTATCTTTCTTTCTCTTGTTTAAGACAAGCCACGAATATAGAGTCTCCTATTCTTTTTTTATTTCATTTCTATTACACTATTCCAGCGAAAGGAGTTGAGAAGAAGTTGTTAATAATAGATTACCGAGAGAAATCGGTAAAAGAAATTTCCACCCAAGATTTAAGAGTTGGTCCATTCTTAGCCTAGGTAAAGTCCATCTTGTTGTGATAGAAATGAACAAGAAAAAAAAAGTTTTAGCTAATGTAATAAAAAGCGCAATTGTTGTTCGAAAAACAGCACCCGCTTCATTTATTTCAACTAATTGAGGAAAGTCTATGCACGGAATAGAGAGATTCCAACCACCTAAGTAAAGAATGGTTACAAATAAGGAAGAGACTAATAAATTGAAATAGGAAGTAACGTAAAATAAACCAAATTTTATACCCGAATATTCGGTTTGATAACCTGCTACTAATTCTTCCTCTGCTTCTGGTAAATCGAAGGGCAATCTTTCGCATTCCGCTAGGGAAGAGATTAGCAAAACGATAAACCCTATAGGTTGCCGCCAAAAATTCCACCCCCAAAAACCATATTTTGACTGCGCTTCAACTATATCAACTGTACTTAAACTGTTAGAAAATCATAGTCGGCAAGACCATCACTGTTCCCACCGCTATTACAGAACCGTACATGAAATTTGGATCTCATACGGCTCCTCTAGCGCCTCAAAAATATTGAAGGACCTAGTAGTATTACTTTAATCTTTATATGTTTGTGGCATAGATAATAGATAAGGTTTTTAAAATCTATTGGAAGGTCCGGAATTAGACGAATGGAATTCTGTCTACTAAAAAAGGAGGGGTTGCTTCTGAATTGATCTCATCCCTTACTTTCAAAATTTGGCTTTTTCCTTCTTGAGTAATTGCTCAACATTTCAATAAAATACTCCTTTTCAAGATATCTCTAACGACTTCAACCCATTTTTTTTTATTGCTAATTTAATATTATTAGATTTTTTGAGTCTCCCTCGGGAATAGTGGCACGAGGGCTAGCCCCATCCAAACGGATATACCAAAAAAGTATAAGTATATATATTTCTTTCGATTCAAATTCAATTATTTCTTTTTTCCGTTCCCGTTCTTCTTTCTAAGAAACTAAGAAGACGGGTTTCCAATTAAAGTCAATAAGGGGTTTTTTCGTTCCTGATAATTCTTTTTTAAATCGGTGGGTAGGAGCGTACTCTGGATCGGGGTTTTGAGGAGTACTGCTTGATCATTTCTACCAACTTAAAGCCCCAAATTGCTTTTCCCTTTCTGTTCTGTTATGTAAAAATACACTTTTTTTTAACAACCTTTGGAATCTCCATTACAAACCCTTTCTGTATTTTGGTGTTCCTAACCACCCACTAATTTGACAACGATTTGTGTTTTGAGTTTAAGCCCGCTTCAAGCCGGGACGCCTAATCAACCAATCTCGGGGCACCTTAATATTGACTTCCACCTAACTGGTGCTCGCGTACCTAAAGAAATGAGAATCCATTTTTTACTGTCAGTTAAAAATTTCTATTTTAGAAGCTGTTTGTTTTCTTTCACTCATATAACTATCTGGTTTAGTCCATCAACCTGAGTCAAATGATTCATAGGGAGGGTTTTCTTTTTATCGAATCGCACGTAGAGATATTGACAACACGCAGAGAGTTAATGGTATTTCATAACTAATTGATTGAGCAGTAGCTCGTAGACCACCTAAAAAGGAATATTTATTATTTGATCCATATCCTGACATAAGAAGTCCAATGGGAGCAATACTTGCAATGGCAATCCATAAAAAAACACCAACATTTAGATCAGCTAAAACAAGACGATAGCTAAAAGGAATTACTGAATAACTTAGGAGAATTGATATGACTGCCATGGATGGGCCAAGACTGAACAAACCAATATCCCCTCTAGATGGAAGAAGATTCTCTTTGAAAAGGAGTTTTGTTCCATCTGCTAGAGCTTGAAGAATTCCCAAAGGACCGGCGTATTCAGGACCAATACGTTGTTGTATCCCTGCGGATATTTCTCTTTCTAACCACACAATTACTAATACACCTATTGTGATTCCCACTACAAGGATCAAAATAGGGACAAGGATCCAGACAGTCCCATAGACTTCTTGTAAGGATTCGAACCTGGAAAAAGAATTGATATCTTGTACTTCTCTTGTATCAATAATCATCTCAACGATCAACCTCTCCCATAATGATATCTATGCTACCTAGTATCGTCATAATATCAGCCAATTTCATTCTTTTAACTAACTGAGGAAGAATTTGCAAATTAATAAAACCCGGTGGACGTATTTTCCATCTCCAAGGAAAACTGCTCTGATCTCCTATCAGAAAAATTCCCAATTCTCCTTTTGGGGCTTCAACTCTCACATAAAGTTCTTGTTTGGGCAATTCAAAAGTAGGAGAAGGTTTTTTACTGACGAATCTATATTCAAAACCACCCCATTCTGGATACCTTTCTCTATCAAAACATCGAATTTCTAAATTCTCATAAGGCCCCCCCGGAATTGCTTCCAGAGCCTGTTGAATCATTTTTATGGATTCCCTCATTTCGCCGATTCGGACTAAAAACCGAGCTAATGAATCTCCTTCTTTTTGCCACTGAACTTCCCAATCGAATTCGTTGTAACATTCATAATTGTCGATTTTACGAAGATCCCATTCTATTCCGGAAGCTCGGAGCATCGGTCCTGATAAACCCCAATTTATTGCTTCTTCTTTACCAATAATGCCTATTCCCTCTACTCGCTCTAAAAAAATAGGATTCCTCGTAATAAGTTTTTCATATTCAGAAAGTCCTGTTAAAAAATAATCACAGAAATCCAAGCATTTATCTATCCAACCATGAGGTAGATCAGCCGCAACTCCTCCGATACGAAAATAATTATGCATCATTCTCATACCGGTGGCTGCTTCAAATAGATCATATACTAATTCTCTTTCTCTGAAAATATAAAAAAAGGGGGTTTGTGCGCCAATATCTGCCATAAAGGGACCAAGCCATAATAGATGAGAAGCTATACGACTTAATTCCAACATAATAGTTCTGATATAGCTGGCCCTTTTAGGTACTTGAATATTTCCTAATTTCTCTGGAGCATTCACAGTTATTCCTTCTGTGAACATAGTAGCCAAATAATCCCAACGTGTTACATAAGGAAGATATTGTATAAGAGTCCTATTTTCCGCAATTTTTTCCATCCCTCTGTGTAAATAACCCAATATGGGTTCACAGTCAATAACATCTTCACCATCTAGAGTAAGGATGAGCCGAAGAACGCCGTGCATTGATGGGTGGTGAGGGCCCATATTGACTATCATGAGGTCTTTTCTTGTAGCTGGTATAGTCATAAGTTTTTCCTCTCTTTTTTCTTTCATGAATTGCCGAAAACGAAAAGAAATTCATCCAAATGCAAAAATCAAATAATTGAAAATAACGTTTCAAATTTCACGAGTTTCTGACTTTCGAATACCCAACCTATCTATTAATGTCTCATAACGTTCTGCATTTTTCTTTGACAAATAAGACAGCAGACGCTCGCGTTTTACCAAAAGTCTACGTAGACCTCTCTGAGATAAATAGTCCTTTCTGTGAAATTTCAAATGGGAAGAAATTCTTTGTATTTTAGTGGTAAAACTAAATACTTGAAATTCAACGGACCCCCTATTCTTTTCCTTTTCTTCTTGCGAGATCACTGAAATTAATGGAGTTTTTACCATAAAACAGGGCCTCCCCCCTTTTTTTTTAATATGAATTTTACCGATCAGTAATAAAAATATTAGTTATTTTTGACTTTTGTATACACAAGAATCTTCATTTCGTTATGAACTTCTCGTTTTTTTTTTTTCAAATAAAATTATGAATCAACAAGAAATTCAACTTGAAATTTGATTGGGCTGGGGATACAAAAGAATAGTCTATTTCTTTCTCCACTCACCTCACAAAAGAGAAAAATGGATATCTAAAAAGAAAAGAATGACTCAACAAAAGGCTTTTTCTTTTGTTGAGTCATTTATAGATTTCATTTATAGATTCAATTGGTACGTCATTGAATTAGTATCATGTATCGGGCTGGAATGGAAAACAACCCATGTATCCATCTCCTTGCTTTCATATATTAGATATGGTAGGGGTATATAGAAGATCGTAGGGCTATCTAGTAAGAATTGACTATTTGACTATTAGCGGATTGGTTGGGTACATACAGATCCTTAACATACTGAAATGGCTGCCATTAGTAGGATCAAACCAATAGCGATTCATACAAGCTAACGATAATTCGGCCAAAGAAAGAGCCTTAATTTCATTAGTTTCCTTTTGATTCTATTTAGTTCTTTCGTTTCTTCTTCTTTCTTTCGCAGTGCATCTTGTTCTCTTTCTTTTTTTCGAACTAGATTTGATCTTTCTCCATTTTCTACGTTTTCTAGGTTCTCCGTCTATTTTGGCTGTGAAGGGGAAAAAGGGTATACAAAGCTTTTTCCAGAAAGACATAGCAAGAATAGAAAAAAATATACAATAAGACACACGTAACCCCACCACTTGTTAAATGTGCTTCTTTGCCCCTTCAATCTCAAGGATTCTACCCTCTTTGGCCCCTTGCGTACCTTTTGTATAATTTGCGTCACTTTGTTCAAACTTTTGTCTAGAGAACGGTCTAGTCCATGGGGCGGGGTGGAGGGGCGTAGGCTCATTTTTTTCATTTTTTATTATGAATTCTAGAAATAGCTAGAATTTGATACGTACTGAACTGCCTCTTAATTCTTTTAAATATACGAAAAGCTTTCAGAACCAAGCGCCCCGTGTCGATGGTATCTTGCAAAGTATCCGGGGCCCTTTTAAAACTAAAACTCCCCGAGGTTGCAACTTCGTACCTGTCGGTAAGGCCCCTTACCCAAGTAAAAGTCATACGTACGAGGGGGTTTGCTTTTTTTTATTCGTGATTCGCGCTGCTAGGACAGACACCAGCCCGATAGTGTTCTTTTGTGATATAGCGTAGCGCATAGTCCAGTTGAACGGGCACAGATTCCATTTTTTTCTATTTTTCATTTCTGTTATCTATTAACCATGTACCCTGTGCCTATTCTTTTCCTTTTGCTTTAAAAAAAGGGGGAGGTCATTTTATGATTTTATGAATGAGGTCGATTTCGATTAAGATTTTTTCTGATTATTTATCAGATTTTTTTCTTTTTTGTCAGAGAAATGAAAACTTTTTGAATTCCCGGTAGAAAGAGATTTCGCTAATGAAAAAGCTTTGAGCGCCGCCCCAGATCCTTTCCCTTTCCAGATATTTTTACGAATTCGCTTTTTCGAGCTAGAAATCCTTTTTTTTGGAACGGCCATTTTTAAAAAAGTTTTTCATTGCTATAGTTGGATGTGTAAGACATCTATTGTTGAAAACAAATTCTTCTTTATTTCATTTTCTCTATTTATCTACTTTCTCTTTAGATTACACTAACTTTGATTGAATTCCCTTTTTATATAAAATATAGAATAGAAAGAATATATGAAAAACACATAAAAGATTTGTTATTAGAACAAAAAATATGTGCGTTTTTTTTTTTCAATTTCTATTCCACAGAGTGTCCGACAGAACAGAAAATAAAACCTCTTTCTTTACTTTATGGGATCGTTGTCTCGATTTGTCGTACTAGTTTATCATTTCTTTATGCTATTTTTTACATAAAATGGAAAGTTGAAGAACCCCAGCCCTGCCCTGCCTACTTTATTTGAAATTCATTTTCATCTTTTTTTTCTATTAAATTAATTAGTCAAGCTGGGGCAAGATAAAACTACTAACTAATTGAAATTTGAAAAAGTTGAATGGGACTAATAGCCCCTTTTTTAACGTCAAAGAATACAGGATTTTTATTTTAAAAAAGAAATTTTAGTAATTTATTTTGAAAAATTCGAACCTTCTTCATTTCAATATTTAAAGAGCATTCTAGAAGTATTCAAAATAAGAATACTTAACTTAAGAATATCAAAATTCTTTTTAGTATTTTAGTTTGGAATATCTTTCTTTTTTGTTGATCCTTTTCATTTAAAAAAGATAAAAGAGCGGGTGAATTAGAAAAAATGAATTAAGAATTTTTTTATTGATTTTTTATGGAATATACAAATAAATATTCATGGATTATGCCCTTCATTCCACTTCCCGTTCCTATGCTGATAGGGGTGGGACTTCTCCTTTTTCCAACGACAACAAAACATCTTCGCCGTATATGGGTCTTTCCTACTATCTTTTTGTTAGGGATAGTTATGCTTCTTTCGGCCTATTTATCTATTCAGCAACTAAACAGAAGTTCTATCTATCAATATGTATGGTCTTGGACCATCAATAATGATTTTTCTTTAGAGTTTGGTCATTTGATAGATCCACTTACTTCTACCATGTCAATCTTAATTACTACAGTTGGACTTACAGTTCTGATTTATAGCGAAAATTATATGTTTCATGATCAAGGATATTTAAGATTTTTTTATTATATGGCTTTTTTTAATGCTTCAATGTTGGGCTTAGTTACTAGTTCTAATTTAATACAAATTTATATTTTTTGGGAATTCGTTGGAATGTGTTCTTATCTATTAATAGGCTTTTGGTTTACACGACCCGTTGCCGCAAAGGCCTGCCAAAAAGCATTTGTAACTAATCGTGTAGGGGATTTCAGTTTATTATTAGGAATTTTGGGTCTTTATTGGATAACGGGTAGTTTCGAATTTCGAGATTTGTTTCAAATATTGAATAACTTGGTTCATAATAATGAAATTCCTTTTTTATTTTTGACTTTGTGCGCCTACTTCTTATTTGGGGGCGCGCTTGCTAAATCTGCGCAATTTCCCCTTCATGTATGGTTACCCGATGCCATGGAAGGACCTACTCCTATTTCAGCTCTTATCCATGCTGCTACTATGGTAGCCGCAGGAATTTTTCTTGTGGCTCGGCTTCTTCCTCTTTTCATAGCCATACCTTACATATTGAATCTAATATCTTTGATAGGTATCATAACAGTCTTTTTAGGAGCTACTTTAGCTCTTGCTCAAAAGGATATTAAGAGGGTTTTGGCCTATTCTACAATGTCTCAACTGGGTTATATGATGTTAGCTCTAGGCCTGGGTTCTTATCGAGCTGCTTTATTTCATTTGATTACTCATGCTTATTCGAAAGCATTGTTGTTTTTAGGGTCTGGATCAATAATTCATTCAATGGAGGCTCTTGTTGGATATTCTCCAGAAAAAAGCCAGAATATGGTTCTTATGGGTGGTTTAACAAAACATATGCCAATCACAAAAACGGCCTTTTTATTAGGTACACTTTCTCTTTGTGGGATTCCACCTCTTGCTTGCTTTTGGTCCAAAGATGAAATTCTTAATGAGAGTTGGTTGTATTCCCCGATTTTCGCAATAATAGCTTGTTCCACAGCAGGATTTACCGCATTTTATATGTTTCGGATCTATTTACTTACTTTTGAAGGACACTTAAATGTTCATTTTCTAAATTATAGTGGAAAACGCAGCAGTTCTTTGTATTCAATATCTTTATGGGGAAATGAAGGACTAAAAACAATTCAAAGCGTCCTTTTTTTAAAAACTTCATTAACAATGAATAATAAGCAAAGGGTTCCCTTTTTTTGTAAGAAAACATATCGACTTGATAGTAGTGTAAGGAACATGCTCCGCCTTTTTACTCATTTTGGCACTAAGAATACTCTCCCTTATCCCCACGAATCGGAAAATACTATGCTATTCCCTATTGTTGTATTGGTCCTATTTACTTTCTTTGTTGGAGCTATCGGAATTCCTTTCAATCAAGAAGGGGGGGATTTGGATATATTGTCCAAATTCTTAACCCCATCTAGAAACCTTTTACATCAAAAGTCAAATAATTCTCTAGATTGGCATGAATTTATAACAAATGCAACTTTGTCGGTCAGTATATCTTATTTGGGAATAGTTATAGCTTGTTTTTTATATAAGCCTTTTTATTTATCTTTAACAAAATTGAACTTCATTAATCTTTTTGTTAAAGGGGGTCCTCAGAAAATTTGGAGGGACAAAATAAGAAATCGGATATATGATTGGTCGTATAATCGTGGTTACATAGACGCTTTTTACACAATATCCTTAATTAAGGGTATAAGAGAATTCGCTGAATTCACTTATTTTTTCGATGCGCGAATTCTTGATGGAATTACGAATGGGCTTGGTATTTTGAGTTTTTTTCTAGGAGAAGGTATCAAATATTTAGGGGGGGGGCGCGTCTCTTCTTATCTTTTATTGTATTTATCTTGTGTATTAATTTGTTTATTAATTTCTTACTTTTTCCGTTTTTGAATAGAAGAAAGAATCTTTTCTATTTTTCTATCCTCCTAAAAAATTGGAAATTTTTCCATTTATTTATTATTTCATTTTTGAACTTTCCATATATTCTATAGA
>OY997600.1:52500-55000 GCA_963921825.1 Erodium maritimum | reverse complement strand
CCACTAGAGTTCAATATGCTGGGAGCGCGCCCCCACCTTTAAGGTAATAAGGGGGAAGTGGGTGTTTTTCGCTAGGGATTTGAACAAATAGGATCGTCCGGTTCCTACAGAACCTATCACTAAAATACCTCGGGGACGGGCTAGAGCTAAACGTAGCGAAGGAGGTGCGCGATGGTAAATGAAAACCATTAATCCCCCACGAGGTTTGTGAAATTGTCTGATAATGAGCAAGGAATACCCGTCTTTCTGCTAAACAGGATGTATTGAACTCATAATCCATTAAATACTTTTTCTGAATGTCAAATAAGTAAAAAAAGTATCAAAACTTATCCCGGTTGTTCAATCATTTGATAACCAGGGTCATTCTTTGGTAAATGATCACTATGGGTCAGACTCAATAGAATTTGATCAATCCTTTTTTCTGTCGTTAAGGCGAGGTTGCCCCTGTCGTTCTCATCAATAACCACAGAGGTCAAGAGGAAGGATTCTATTTGATCATCAATCCAAACACCATATGCCTTCTCCCTTTTTCTTATCAATGAATAGACCTCTTTACTTGTATGACTTAGATGTCTCGTATTTATCGAAAAAGGAATTCGATCGATGGGATTTGGCATGATACTTAGGAGATCAATGATATCAATCTCATCGATGAGATTGCTGAGATTGATATTCAAATTGCCACCGACAGAAAGAGAATCCTTTCTTTAGATTTAGAGATTTAGACAACGGTTCCGCTTTTTGCTCTTTTCGGACGGTAAATCTTTTTCATAACATGAAGTATAAATCAAACCCATGTTTGAATTGAAATCGGGATACTGATGCAAGTTCTCCCTTTCTGAATCAGATAAATGACTATCTGAAAGAGGGTGACAATAAGTTCTTTCAAAATTGACCATTTCCATTTGTCCCTCTGTTAGAGATGTTTCAGAAATGTCTGCGATCGAGTAAGGGGTTCTATCAACTAATGGACCGGATCGAGTTGGGAAATGGAAAGATATGTACAAGTTATACCTCTCGTCATCACTTTGTTAAAAATCGTATCATTAGGTATGAATATCTTAGATACCTCTTACTCGATTGGTAAAATAGTATCTCTCTTCAAAAAAGCGTGTTTTTTTTACCGCCGCACAAAGCCATTTTTTTGTTGCGAATGAACAAGAGATTCAGGAATTGTCCATACAAAAAATCGTAATTATTGATACGAGCCTTTTCCACAACAAAAGGTAATCTTTTGTTATTTTGTTACAAGAAAAAGAGAAGTAATGTGGATTATTCAAGAATTGAAGTCGGTTTGCTTTAGAAAAAGAAGAACTTCTATGAAATGCTTGCACGAGATTCCTGTCTGGATCGTCAAATATCATTGAGAAATAGGAATCCAAAGATTTCCTGGAATTAGGTTTAGTTTGGAAGGGTTTAATCTTTGAAATCTTATCGAACAACAGTGGTGCTATTGTTTTTTGATTTTTGGGAAGTCTCATGATCAGCCAATAAGAAAGGTTTCCATTTTTTCAAATAAACTATTTGAAGCCCTATTGATTCTAACAACCGATTGCAGAGTTCATCCGTTGGACCCTTCAATTCATAGATGCGAATCTCGGACCTATGAATGGGGATATTCCCGCAACTTACGAAGAATTTCGGGAATAGCTTAGACAAAAACGAAAGAAACTTCTAAAAAAAAAAAAGACAGGTAACATCGAATATTTATATTGATGTAATCGAACCCAACCCAAGACTACTTCAAAATGGCTCTTCTGCTCAGAAACAAAATGTTCCAAATGATCCCTGAATTTAGCGGAGGAACCTTCCAATCCAATTGGCTAGAATCCGTTCCTTGAATGAAACTCGATCTTGTGGAATCATATTGAATATTTTACGACTCATTCCGTACCTTGCTAAAAAAAAGATCCTTGGTTACCAACCGCACGTTGTTTAACCAAATCCAACGATCTCTCGATATGTTCCTCAAAAAATCCGATTCGTGCGAATTCCCCCCCCCGGGGAGAAAGACGATCAAACAATTACCACCCACCGTACTTGCGGATCGGAGCATGTTGTATAGGGTATACAAAAAGAAACTCCATATATTGGATATTTTTCTCTTTCCCGGAAATCTCAATTACAGCGACGTTTTGATTAGCTATCTTACAACTAGAATCCCTCCTTTTTCCGATCCAGCTCCTCCACCACGGCGAGCCCCACTTAGATTCAGGCATGCTGCACTTTTGAGTTGTCGGGAGAGCCCCAGCGTTCTCTTTCGGATCCAGGAAGGGGCTCCCAGAAATCTTTTTTCCTTTTGGAAGATAGATTGTCGGAAGAATCCACCTATTGATATTGGAAAACTCGCCAGATTCTTCCAATGTCTCATTGCTGTGTCCAATGGGATTCATGGAGAGCGGAAAAAGCCCCGTCAAATAGAGATTTTTTCTTTCGACCATATTATGACGGCTCATCCGGTATAGAAGGAATGCTGCTAAAAACAGTAGGGAATTCCTCG
>OY997600.1:0-50000 GCA_963921825.1 Erodium maritimum | reverse complement strand
TCATCGTCGATAAAAAAGAAAAAGTTTCCATTTTTTCAAATTTATTGAATTATTAAAATGAAACCCTTTTTCTTTTGTTTTTTGAATGGAAATATTAGTAATAATAAGGAGTAATTTACATTGTCCCGCTCATTTAAGAAAAACCCTTTTGTCGCGAATCATTTATTAAAAAAAATAGAGAAGCTTAACGCTAAGGCCGAGAAAGATTCCCTAAAAACTTGGTCGCGGGCATCCACCATTATACCTGCAATGGTGGGATACACCATTTATATCCATAACGGGAAAGTTCATTTTCCTATTCCTATAACAGACTATATGGTAGGTCATAAATTGGGAGAGTTTGTACCTACTAGAAGTTTTAATAAAGAGGATGTTAAAAGCAAAAGCGATACTAAATCGCGTCGTTAATAATTCGAAAAATGAATATAGATAATTGTCGTTGATTAGTGAGAGTGAGAGGTTCACTTTATGAAAAAAAAAAAGACGAATCGATATACGGAAGTGTCGGCTTTGGGTCAATATATTTCGATGTCTGCTAACAAAGTGAGAAGAGTAATTGATCAGATTCGTGGACGTTCCTATGAAGAAACACTTATGATACTAGAATTCATGCCTTATCGAGCATGTTATCCCGTTTTAAAATTGATTTATTCCGCAGCAGCAAATGGTATTCACAATATGAATTTTGACGAAAAAAGCTTAATCATTAGTAAAGCCGAAGTCAATGAGGGGACTACTGTGAAAAAATTAAAACCTCGGGCGAAAGGACGGGGTTACCCGATAAAAAGATCCACTTGTCATATAACTATTGTATTAAGAGATATAGCCTTAAATGAACAATACGAAGAATATATCTGAAAACCGTCGGCACTAATGGATTAGAGAAATAAAATAAAAATAAACACACCAATATGATATGTATAATATGTTTAGTAGTGAGGAATTATGGGACAAAAAATAAATCCACTTGGTTTCAGACTTGGTACAACCCAAAATCATCACTCTATTTGGTTTGAAGAACCAAAAAAGTATGGCGAGGGCCTACAAGAAGATCAAAAAATTCGAGACCGCATTAAGAATTATATAGACAATCATAGAGTCTCCCCCCTTACAGATTTAATTTCACGCATACAGATTGAAAAAAGCATCGATTTGGTTCAAGTAATAATCTATCTGGGATTCCCCGAGTTCTTAATAGAAGGTAAACCGCCCGAAATCAAAGCCGCCAAAATGAAAGAGTTAAAGGGAAATGTCGAAAAAGTACGTTACTCCGGAAACCGAGACCTGAAGATTGTTATTAGAAAAGTAGGAAATCCTTATAGAGACCCTCAAATTCTTGCCGCCTTTCTAGCCGACCAATTAAAGAGCAGAGTTCCATTTCGCAAAGCAATGAAAAAAACTATTGAATTAGCCGAAAAAGCCTATGCAAAAGGAATTCAAGTACAAATTGCAGGACGTATTGACGGAAAAGAGATTGCACGTGTGGAATGGCTTAGAAAGGGTAGAGTTTCTCTCCAAACTATTCGCACTCAAATTGATTTTTGTTCCACTACAGTTCGAACGATTCATGGGGTATTAGGCATAAAAATTTGGGTATTTGCAAATAGGGAATCCTAAAAATTGACCTGTCCTTTCCCTCGATACTATACAAGGATCTATTCAATGATAGAAGAAAAAAAAAAGCTTTCGCTCTTTTCAAAAAATGAAGAATTCAATTCGAATTCTATTTTATAGGGTTCAATAAAAAAAAATTCGATTAATCATTTGATTTCATTTTTATGCTTAGCCCAAAAAGAACCAAATTCCGAAAAGAACATAGAGGAAAAATGAGAGGAGTAGCCTCTCGAGGCAGTTGTATTTCTTTTGGTAGATATGCTCTTCAAGCACTTGAACCCGCTTGGATCACATCTCGACAAATAGAAGCGGGTCGGCGAGCAATGACAAGAAACGTACGCCGCGGCGGAAAAATTTGGGTGCGTATATTTCCCGACAAACCGGTTACAGTAAGATCTGCAGAAACCCGTATGGGTTCGGGGAAAGGATCCCCCGAATATTGGGTAGCTGTCGTTAAACCGGGTAGAATACTTTATGAAATGGGCGGGGTGTCCGAAAATGTAGCCAGAAAGGCTATTGAAATTGCTGGATCAAAAATGCCTATACGAACTCAATTCATTAGTAGGGATGGGGATGTAGAACCAAAAGAAGAAAGCTTTAGGGATGCAAAAAAAGAATTACAGGTTTTAAGCACCTTAGTTAATAGAAATAAAGGCAATACCGGAGGTGAGGAATATGCAAAATAGAGCCAATAGGAACCCATGGGTTCCCTTTTATACGCCTCGTGCTTATTTTCATAAAGCCGCGGCGTATATTCAAAAGGTTATACCAGTTATAAAACAGAAGCTAAATGTGATCTTTGTCCCTGTTAAAGTCTTCTTTTCACCCCTTGTCCACTTGGCATTTTATTATGTTTTCCCTTTTCTAGAACGCTATGGCCATGTGATCATAGTGATCGCTATCTTATCGGTAATATGCTACTTTTTAGTCAAAGTTATCATTTTCTTACAAGACGACCTTATTCCATTGTACAAAGCTGTACGTGATACAATAGATGAGATAGAAAAATACATAAAGGATTTCTTCAATTAAGTTTTGAAGGATATATTTTGGAAGTATTAATGGAGAGCTTTCCGAAAGCTTTCTTTGGAATGGAAAAATATTTTTTTTTTTACTTGGACTTTCCCCTTTCAACTTCAACGAGAGGGGGAAAGTCCAACTCGTTGAAAAAGCGGAAAAGTGATATGATTCAAGCTCAGACCCATTTGAATGTGGCGGACAACAGCGGTGCTCGGGAATTGATGTGTATTCGAATTATAGGAACTAGTAATCGACGATATGCTCATATCGGGGACGTTATTGTTGCTGTGGTTAAGAAAGCAGCGCCGAAAATGTCTCTAGAAAGATCAGAAGTGATCAGAGCTGTAATTGTCCGTACCCGTAAAGAACTCAAACGTGATGACGGTGTAATAATACGATATGATGATAATGCTGCTGTTGTCATTGATCAAAAAGGAAATCCAAGGGGAACTCGCGTTTTTGGTGCAATCACCTACGAACTGAGACAGTTTAATTTCACAAAAATAATTTCACTAGCGCCTGAAGTGTTATAAGAAGCTTTTGAAAAGGAAACTGTGATATAGTATAGCGTTTTTAAATAAAAAAGATTCACCAGTATAGTAGATTGCGGCTCAGGCATATACCCTTCAAAAAGAACATGTTTATTATATTATATCCTATATCCAAATTCGGAGGAATTTTCGTTTATCATGAGCAAGGACACTATTTCTGACATATTGACCTGTATACGCAATGCCGACATGGCTAAAAAAGAGACGGTTCGGATAGGATTTACTAAGATCGCCGAAAAGATAGTTCAAATACTTTTACGAGAGGGGTTTATCAAAAACACAAGGGAACATCGGGAAAACAACAAATCCTTTTTGGTTTTAACCCTACGCCATAAAAGGAATTGGAGGAGAAACTGTAGAACTCTTTTCAATTTAAAACGAGTCAGTCGGCCCGGTCTACGAATCTATTCTAACTATCAAAAAATTCCTAGGATTTTGGGCGGGATGGGGATTGTAATTCTTTCTACTTCTCGAGGTATAATAACAGACCGAGAAGCTCGGTTAGAAAGAGTGGGTGGAGAAATTTTGTGTTATATATGGTAACCTCTATGATACACAAATGGAATCCGGAGTGCCTTACGGCGCAATAAATGACCTTTTTCTCTGCTAAAAAAAAAGATTTTTTAAAAAGACTTTTCGATGTTCAGAGGGTGGGGATGATGAAATTAATATGACTAGGGTATATCTCTGAAGGTGGAAAATACGTTTCCCAACGCGAAGTTTCGGGTCCGTTTACTTCAGGTCCGACAGGGATTCGCTTTTAGCTTGGAAGGATATGACAGAAATCCCTATATAGATACAGCTCGCGAGGATAGAGTTAAAGTTTCAATAAGTCGTTACGGCTCAGGCCGGGGGGGTCTAATTTATGGATTCGCCAGAACGGATTCGGATGAGTAAGGGGGCTTTTGAACTTGAGCACTCCCTTCGTGGGGATTCCATTTTAGACTCCAAATTTCAAGAAACTTATTTTCTTCCAATTTCAAGAAGTGGATTCGAAGTTAAGGAATAAGAACTATGAAAACAGGGGCCTCCGTTCGTAAAATTTGTGTAAAATGCCGACTGATACGTAGGAAGGGTCGAATTCGAGTAATTTGTTCTAACCCGAGACATAAGCAAAGACAGGGATAATCTTTCTAAAAAAAACGAAAAAATCTGTTTTAACATGAGATGGATATATCCATATCTCTCTAACTTCTATTTAGAAGACGATAAAATATGAAGACGAAAAAATATGGCAAAACCTATACGAAAAAATGATAGTTCTCGTTTACGTAGAAATAGGCGCGTTCGTTTGCGTAAGAATATACGTAAAATATATAAAGGAATTATTCACGTTCAAGCAAGTTTCAGCAATACAATTGTTACTATTACAGATCTAGGGGGTCGCGTGGTTACTGGGGCCTCCGCCGGCGCTTGTGGATTCAAAGCTAGAAGAAAGGGGACACCCTTTGCGGCCCAAACCACAACGGAAGAGGCTATTAAGCCATTGGTGGATCAAGGTATGAAACGAGCGAGTGTCCTGATAAAAGGCGTGGGGCCTGGAAGAGATGCAGCATTACGAGCTATTTCTAGAAGTGGTGTACGATTAAGCTCTATACGGGATATAACCCCTCTTCCACATAACGGCTGTAGACCCCCTAAAAAAAGGCGTACATAGACAAAAAGAAAAACAAAATTCAAGAGAAAGAAATGATTCAATGATCTTATCAAACAATATTACTATGATTCGAGAAAAAGTAAGAGTCTCTACTCAGACAGCCCAGTGGAAATGTGTTGAATCAAGAGCAGACGGAAAGCGTCTTTATTACGGCCGCTTTATTCTCTCTCCACTTAAGAAGGGTCAAGCAGATATAATAGGCATTGCGATGCGAAGAGCTTTGCTTGGAGAACTAGAAGGAACATGTATTACACATGCAAAATTTGGGAAAATACCACACGAGTATACTACTATAGTAGGTATTCAAGAATCGGTATATGAAATTTTAATGAATTTGAAAGAAATTGTACTGAGAAGTAATCTCTATGGAACTCGCGATGCGTCTATTTGCGTCAGGGGTCCCCGAGATGTAACTGCTCAAGACATCGTTTTACCGCCTTCTGTGGCAATCGTTGATAATACACAACATATAGTTACCCTAACGGAACCAATCGATTTTTGTGTTGGATTACAAATTGAGAGAAATCGCGGGTATTCTATAAAAATTCCAATGCCAACCAACTTTCATAATGACGGAGGTTATCCTATAGATGCTGTATTCATGCCTGTTAAAAATGTAAATCATAGTATTCATTCTTATGAAAACGGGAGCCACGAGATGCTTTTTCTCGAAATATGGACAAATGGAAGTTTAACTCCTAAAGAAGCGCTTCGTGAAGCCTCCCGCAAGCTTATTAATCTTTTTATCCCTTTTCTACATGCGGAAGAAGAAAATTCCCATTTAGAAAACAATCAAAACGAACATACAGAAGAACTGTCAATAGACTTCTGTGGATTGAAAGACATTTATATTGACCAATTAGTAGAATTGCCTCCAAGGTTATATAACAGCCTCAAAGGGTCGGGTATACATACAGTAATGGACCTTTTGGATAAGAATCCAGACGACCTTCTGAAAATGACGCATTTTCGCCAAGAGGATGTAGAAAAAGTGATGAACATTTTAAACAACAATATTTCGCAACTCCTTTCCCGATGAAGGTTTTTTTTAATCCATTTCATTTACTTCATTTTTATCTTTCTCTTTTTAAAAAGATTATTTCTAAAGATTAGAAATACAAAAAAGATGCAAGAAATTGTGAATCTTTAGCACCTACTATTCAGAATAGATCGAGAAGTCAATTGACTAAACGGATCTAGGGAGAATTCGCCTTGAAGCGACTATTCCCCAGATCCACACACGTCATGATATTTTTATTTCACAATTGAATCCATTTAAAAAAGACCTAAAGTTAGGGATTTATCAATAGGTAATGTTGCCCCAATACCCAACCAAAGGGCGGCTACAGTACCAACCAAAAAGACGGTTGTCGCTACTGGCCGACGAAATGGATTTTGGAATTTATTAACATTTTCTAAAAAAGGTACTGTTAATAATCCCAAAGGCACTGAAACCATTAAAAGAACACCCAATAACTTATTGGGTACTGTACGAAGTATTTGAAATACAGGAAAGAAATACCATTCGGGTAATATTTCCAAAGGAGTTGCAAATGGGTCCGCGGGTTCCCCAATCATTGATGGTTCTAGAACTGCTAAACCCACGTTACATGCAATAGTACCTAAAATGACTACAGGAAAAATGTATAAAAGGTCGTTGGGCCACGCGGGTTCTCCGTAATAATTATGTCCCATTCCTTTAGCCAATTTAGCTCTTAATACAGGATCATTCAAGTCGGGTTTTTTTGTTATTGGGATAGGTGAATTCTTATATATCCATCCCCCGAAGGAACCGGACATGATAATTTGGCATCATCCAGCTCGAGCAAGAATAAAAGGAACCGCAGGAATCCATATAAAAGGGAATTCATGTGTTTGTTATCCACACATCTATGGGTGGTTCTATATAAGAAGAATCCACTGGATTCTCTTTTCCAGAGCCGAAATTCTACGTTGCAAGGAATTCAGTTACAGGTAAATGCTCCATACCCAAGTAGGCTTACAATTACAAAGTTGCTCATGATTAAAGGCTTTCTGGGTCGTCTTAGCCCTTGTGCTTGACTCTTTTCCAAAAAATATCGATCATGTTTGGCATACACAGGATTTACTTGTTACTAATTCTAGCCGAGCCCTCACTCTTCTTTAGATTCCTTGCTTCACTCCAATAGTTTTCTAAATCAGATCAATGCATAGGAAATGAATGCATTTCCATGCTATTACCTATAGTATATCTAAAAAAGAATTTTGATTATACCAAATAACTTATTCTACTGGATTTTATGGAGCCTTCTCATGGCATGCACGGCATGAGCCAGTCTAATCATAGAAAAGATTCTCTTTTCTTTCAGCGAACCCACCGATTCTTTCTATGCGGCTTGCAGGGTGGGTGGCACAAAGACACATTCATTCGATTTTAAATTCCAATGCGGCGGATAAAAGCATATATCCGCATGGCCCAATCAATAGTTCAAGTCACACACTCCCATAATCCATTTCATTTTTAGAGAATTCACTTCAACTATAACTATTGGTATCGGATAAGTAATGCAATGTTGTAAAGTTGAAGAGAAATGTCCAAATACCTGGCTTATTCTTTTCAATAATCCATATTTGTATTGTAGCAATGAAATATTCTTGTTGGGCTCCCCCAAGCGAAAAAAAAAAAGATTGGATTACAAATACCTATGACCCCTCTTTTTTATTCTTTTTTATAAAGGACCAGAAATCCCTTGCTTGCGTATCATTAAGAAATGGATTAACATAAATACCGCGGTAAGAAGGGGTAATACAAAAGTATGTAAACTATAAAAACGCGTCAAGGTAGATTGTCCCACACTAGCACTTCCGCGCAATAACTCTACCAAAGGTGACCCTATTACAGGAATAGCGTCCGGCACGCCTGTTACAATTTTGACTGCCCAATAACCTATTTGATCCCGAGGTAAGGAATAACCTGTTACACCAAAGGATGCAGTCAATACAGCCAGAACCACACCTGTAACCCAAGTCAATTCGCGGGGTTTTTTAAAACCACCGGTAAGATAGACACGAAATACGTGCAAGATCATCATTAGAACCATCATACTTGCTGACCATCGATGGACTGATCGGATTAACCACCCAAAGTTGGCTTCGGTCATTATGTATTGTACAGAAGAAAAAGCCTCAGTAACCGTAGGGCGGTAGTAAAACGTCATAGCAAATCCGGTAGCTACTTGTACTAAAAAACAAGTAAGCGTAATTCCCCCTAAACAATAAAATATGTTGACATGAGGGGGCACGTACTTACTCGTTATATCGTCCGCAATCGCCTGAATCTCGAGGCGTTCTTCGAACCAATCATAGACTTTATTGAGATAGGTAACCCAAAGCTAGGGATCAACCCCCCCCCCTCCGAGAACTGTATATGAGAATTTCATCTCGTACAGCTCAAACAAAAAAACCCCAATACTGTATTGGTTCAAACGGATATGGAATAGAAAGCTTGAAACTTTCAAATCCTCTAATTCAACCCTCTCTGAAGATAGGAAAGGGTCAAAATCCGAAAGACCCTCTTGTGGTTATAATGCCAAAAAATCAAGCTGGCTTGTCCATCTTTATGTTGATCATTAGGAGCCTCTTGAATCCTCTCTTTACCCATTTTGTTGTGTTTTTTATTTTCGTTTTTTTGTTTTATTTGTGTATAATTTTCATTTTTTGTATTGTATGAATCTGTCCTTTCTCTTGTTTTCTTGATTCTTTTTTCTAGTATATAGGAATTCTCTTGTTAAGACCCTATGAATCGATTGAAACCTCAGACTCATACTATAAACCGCGATGATTCCACAAACCCTGCACAACCTAAATCCAGGGATTCCATGAGTAAGAACCGTCGGATCATCACTTAGTCAATGAGACACTGAATGGATATAATGACTAAAAAAAAAGAAACCGACTTTTGCCCTTTCATCAAAATAAGGGCAAACGGGAATTTCAAAGAGGCAAAATCTTTCAATTGTTGACTTTTCATTAATCCTTTTGAGTTTGAGTCCGGCTACGAGGTCTAAATACTAAGTATGAATCATAGTTAGAGTACTTTTCGATCTTCATATATTCCGTGCTCCGGATACTCGAATGAATATCCGACGAGGTAAAAGCAGCTATCTCAAGATGACAGACCCGTTCTCTGTATACTATCAATAGGATCCATTCTAACAAGTCACACACTCATATTCCGAAAATACAGAAAGAAAAAAATTCCGCGATCGAACTAACCAAATAGACTGGGTTTCCCATTCTAGAACTAAAGGCTTCACTTTGTATTGAAAGTATTGAACACCTAGGACTTTTTTATTTTTATGAATCTAATTCATCGAAATTCCGTCCAATAAAACGGAGGAATTGTAAATCTCCAAAAGGATGGATAGGAAGATCGCAAATAGAGCCATTGCGACACCCATCAAAGGAGTAGTTCCCCATCCTGGAGCTACTTTACCATATTCCGAGTTCAACGGTTTCAATAAACTCCCCACATTGGTTCGTCTTGGACCGGATCGAGAACTATCCTCAACGATTTGTGTAGCCATATATCCTATTGTTTTGTATTCATTGAGATCTGTTGACTTTGTATACCATTCCGTTGTAAATAAATGATCTTATCACAGATCCGTTATGGTCTTGAAATTCTATAATAATGGAAACAGCAACCCTAGTCGCCATCTCTATATCTGGATTACTTGTAAGTTTTACTGGGTATGCCTTATATACTGCTTTTGGGCAACCCTCTCAACAACTAAGAGATCCATTCGAGGAACACGGGGACTAGCTGAAGTACCGGGCCCCCCTGATATATATATCATCAGGGGTCTCCTTACTTCAATTTTACAATACAATAATGCAAAATTTATTTTTTAGTTGGAACTTTCGGCGGTTCGCGAAAAAAGATCGAAAAAAAAATGATCCCTAAAGTAGAGACTAAGAGGAATGTATAAACCAATGCTTCCATAAATTTGATCGCGGTTTCCAATTATAGCTTCCCTGCCTGTTTAGTCGGGATCCCGGATAAAGAAAGAGTACAGACCCGGAAAGACTCCATATGCCAAGCCCCGCTTAATCAAGACTCTCCTAATTCCATTTCTCCGCCACTCTCCTAACTTTGGAACAAAAGAAAAATATATATAGAGGAAAAAAGAATGGTAAAATGTTGTGTTGTATCAGACTGCCTGTCTTTTTGTGGTTGGATCACCAAGTTTTTGGAATGCCCCAAATTCTACTTGAGCATCCAAATCTGGATCAATACCAGCGAAAACGTCTCTGAACAAGGTTCTAGCACCATGCCAAATGTGTCCGAAGAAGAAGAGAAGAGCAAACGAAGCATGTCCAAACGTAAACCAACCCCTCGGGCTGCTACGAAAAACGCCGTCGGATTTCAAAGCAGCACGATCTAACTCAAAAATTTCACCTAATTGAGCGCGCCTAGCGTATTTTTTCACGGTAGCAGGATCACTATAAATGACTCCATTGAGTTCGCCGCCATAGAATTCAACAGTTACACCTACCTGTTCGACACTATACTTGGATTCTGCCCTTCTAAAAGGAACATCGGCTCTAACAATCCCGTCTCCGTCGACCAAAACTACTGGAAATGTTTCAAAAAAGGTGGGCATACGACGTACAAAAAGTTCAGACCCCTCTTTATCTCTAAAGATAGGGTGTCCTAACCAACCAACAGCTATTCCATCCCCATTGTCCATTGAGCCTGCTCTGAATAATCCCCCCTTTGCCGGATTATTACCAATATAATCATAAAAGGCCAATTTTTCAGGAATTTTAGCCCAAGCTTCTGATAAACTTTGATTTTCCGACAGCCCTGCACCAACTCTTCGATATATTTCTTGCTGAAAGTATCCCTGATCCCATTGATAACGAGTGGGTCCAAACAATTCGATTGGGGTAGTTGCTGAACCATACCACATAGTTCCAGCAACAATAAAAGCTGCAAAAAAGACAGCAGCAATACTACTGGAAAGGACGGTTTCAATATTCCCCATACGTAATCCTTTATATAAACGCTGGGGCGGACGTACACTAAGATGGAATAGACCCGCCAATATGCCTAATGTACCTGCTGCAATATGATGAGAAGCTATTCCTCCCGCAACAAAGGGATCAAAACCGTCCACACCCCAAGCTGGATTTACGGATTCTACCCTTCCGGTTAATCCGTAAGGATCGGACACCCAGATCCCAGGACCATACAATCCTGTTACATGAAATGCACCAAAACTAAAACAAGCCACCCCTGAGAGAAATAAATGAATTCCGAAGATCTTGGGCAAATCCAAAGAGGGTTTTCCTGTACGTTCATCAGAAAAAATTTCTAGATCCCAATACACCCAATGCCAGATAGATGCCAAAAAGCACAAGCCAGAAAACATAATATGTGCACCGGCCACACCTTCGTAACTCCAAATACCGGGATTTGTGACAGCCCCTCCTGCGATACTCCAACCACCCCATGAATCGGTTATTCCTAAACGAGTCATGAAAGGTATAACGAACATACCCTGTCTCCACATGGGATCAAGAACAGGGTCAGAGGGGTCAAAAACGGCCAATTCATATAAAGCCATTGAACCGGCCCAACCAGCAACCAGAGCCGTATGCATTATATGAACAGAAAGCAAACGGCCAGGATCATTCAATACAACAGTATGAACACGATACCAAGGCAAACCCATGGAAATCCCCCTTATATCAATGGAAAATAGGCACTATAGAAGCTTTATTGCATTGGCAAAAAAAGGATCTCCTCTTTTACCGAGAATTCTTTGGGAGAAAGATTAATGTTTGTTCCATTCTTTTAGTAATAATAGAAGAGCTTTTTTTGGTTCGTAGAAACAAAGAGAAGCAGATCTATTCTATACCCGATAACTACCAATACGCAATGGGGATTGCTCCCGTTTTCTATTTCTATGAGGGAGTCCTTTCATATTTGCTCATCATCATTTAAGTGAAAGACCCCTTATTTGCGAAAGAATTTTCCTTTATTGATTCGATTCTGTCTTCATAAGGGAGACGTTGTCATAATATGAAAGATCCTGTCAAAACAAGAAAGATGATAAGACAAAGTATTGTCATAATAAGAGAGATCCATGGATCAAATATGAAAAGAGCCCGTATTCTATTAATATATTAGGAAAAGTCATGTATTCATATAAGAAAAACATGACACGACACGGTTACGCTTCGACATACGCTCCCACATTAAAGTACACCAAAGTAGAGGTAGAGTCATTCCATTAATGGTTGCTTTTTTCTCACTTTTTTAGTATAATGATATAGAAAAGAACCCCATCAAAGTACACCAAAGTAGAGGTAGAGTCATTCCATTAATGACATGGCCCCATATATTATATGGGTTCTAGATAAAGTATAGATAAAGGGTCCACTCGCCACGTGAAAAACATGAAAAAAGGAGTTCAAAGATAACAAAGTGACGCTTAGACATCAAAGTAGACTGGAGTCATTAATTTATCAATAAAAGCCATTTAATTTTTATGCCGTTCGGTGTTCCAAAAGTATCCTTTCAAAGTCATGAAGAAGAAGAAGCCACTTGGATTGACTTATATAATCGGCTTTATCGGGAAAGAATTCTTTTCTTATGCCGAGAAATTAAAGAAGAGCTCGCAAACAACCTCGTCAGCCTTATGGTCTTTCTCGAGATAGACCATGCTACCTGGACTCAAACTATGTTTATAAACTCTCCTGGGGGGTTCGTATTTCCCGGGCTGGCTATTTATGATACCGTGCTCGCTGTGGGGGCAAGAACCGTATGCGTGGGAATCGCAGCTTCCATGGCATCTGTTGTTTTGATCGGAGGAGAACAAAGCAAACGCTTAGCATTCCCTCACGCTAGGGTAATGATACATCAGCCTCGTATGAAGGACTTTGAAGACTCGACGAGCGAGGTTCTCATGGAAACGCGTGTACTATTAGACTTGCGCGACCGCATTACACATCTTTATGTACAAAGAACAGGACAACCCCGCAGGATCATTGCTGCAGACCTAGAAGTGGATACTTATATGTCAGCAAAGGAAGCCATAACGTATGGAATTATTGATGCGATAGCTCAAAGCGTAGAAGAATAAAAAATAATATATAGAAATAGGAACGAAATCCGGTGAAACCAAAGAGGAAACCGGGTCTCTTGATGCACCCCGCGAGCAAATAGAATAGGTACTCGGATTCAGAAGATCAAAAACGAACAATCCATCTTTGGCCATCTTTGGGTCCATGGATAAAGGGAAAAGGTGTTTTTAGAATGGAAAATCGTAACAAAATCTTTTTTACGAGATTTTGAAGCAAAATAGTCATTAACCATGCGATGCCTTCTGTTTACTCGAGACCTCGAAATCTTTTTTTTTTTTGAGCTCGGTGTATGTAAAAAAGATACTTTGCTCTCTCGCCCCCTAATGTAATAAAGTCAAAAATTTTTAAATAACGCACAAAGGTGCGTAAATTAAAATGAAAATAAATGGTAAATCTTCATTTTATGATGGGTTCCTTTTGAATGGTAGATTCTATTTGAATGAGGAACTCAATCGGGCCTTCGATGATGCATCTGATTTCTATGATGAGGTGCTTGAGGAGTTGAAATGATTTTCGATAGAGGTAGAAAGGAGAGAGGTAGAAAATGGTTACGCTCCTGGAGACTCCGAGCGCCCAGAGCTATATCAGGAACAAATTCATGAATCTTTTTTTTCTTCTTTCGAATCTGAGATAAATTATAATTGAATAAAAAATAGAGCGACAGGATAGAATTGGGGGGGGGTAGCTCTAAAGAGTTCTACCCTCTCCAGCTATATCCACAACGAAAGCGATTAGAAATTCTTTAAGCATCAAAACGATGCTTCTCTTCCATTGGTTAGGATGGATCTAAACCAATCCATTAGGTCTATTATTTAGCATGCCAACTACTAACCAACTTATTAGAAACGCAAGACAGCCAGTCAGAAATGCTACGAAATCCCCTGCTCTTAGGGGGTGCCCTCAGCGCCGAGGCACATGTACTAGGACGTATGTGCGACTCGTTCCATTACGTGGACTGGGATTAGGAGTTGTCCGCTATTAACGAGTAGTAAGGAAGAATACTTAAAAACGAACAAAATCTCCTATACTTTTTCTTCAGTCTTAAATTTATGGTTTTTCTATTGGTTCAAATCCAATCACCCCAATTTTGTATTTAAGAGGAAAAAGAAAAACCCGCTGGGAGTTGGAGTAATATCTTATCCCAGTAAGCGGGGGGAAATTCTATTTTAAAAGCGGAAAGAGTATACCTCTGTTCTTGCAAGAACGGACTAAGAGGGTCAGCTACCTAGCGAATCTTTCTAATTAAATACCGTTACTGTATAGGCGGGTCTTGTTGGGAAAGACCTATTACTGAATAATTTATAAGTAGAGCCAAAGAGTGTGAACTGTACAAGTTGCCACTAGGATTGATTAAAGCAAAGAGGGGGCTCCGGTGTATAGAGGAGACCTGCCCGTTCAAGAAGAAGTAACCATAGAAACGATGGAACCCCCTATTTCATTATTGACTTATTTCTATTTAGCCTTTTTTATTACTAAGTCTTTTTGATACTTGGTATCAATAGAATTTTTTATTTCAAGGTGCCATGCCTAGAAAAAAAAGAAAAAATAGCGGTCAGGAAGGTTATAGTAGCAAAAGCCATTGGAATTTTTATTTTATGCATTGGAAAAATACGTTTTGTTATTAATAAACTAGGAGAGGGAAAAGGGTAACTGAAAAAAAAAAAAAGAAATCCATTAGTTATTCATCAAAGTTTCATTTATTTAATGCCCAGAACTACACGAGGATCTACAGCTCAGAAACGTAGAGCAAAAATGCATTCCTTTGCATCGGGTGCTCGAGGAGCTCATTCGACGCTTTCTCGAGTTATTGCTCAAGAGACAAGAAGAGCTTTGGCTTCGGCTCATCGTGATAGAGTTAGGCAAAAGAGGGATTTTCGTCGTTTGTGGATCACTCGGCTAAATGGAGTCATTCGCAAAAATGCGGTATTCAATCGTTACAGTCAACTAATATATAATCTATACAAGGAGCAGTTGGTTCTTAATCGCAAAATGCTTGCACAAATGGCTATCTCAAATAAGAATTGTCTTTACACAATTTATAGCTATCTTAAATATTAAATAGGAGTTGTCTTTACACAATTTCCAGTACCCAATTTACAGTACCCAATTTACAGTGAGATTCTAAAATATAGAAGTAATTTAGAAGCTTCCGGTTAGGATGGATCTAAACCAGTCCATTAGGTATACTATTT
This sequence comes from Erodium maritimum, assembly GCA_963921825.1. Classification (NCBI taxonomy): domain Eukaryota; kingdom Viridiplantae; phylum Streptophyta; class Magnoliopsida; order Geraniales; family Geraniaceae; genus Erodium; species Erodium maritimum. The sequence goes on along the minus strand of OY997600.1, from coordinate 34,833 downwards.
AGCATGCCAACTACTAAACAACTTAACCAGCAATTCCTTGATGAATTGCGGGATGAGTTGATAAATGAGTTTACAGAATATTTCATGAATGATTGTGCTCCTGGAAACCCCGGGCTACAGGCGGAATATCGTGAGATGTACCGTGAATATTTTTTTACTTATTTCCGAAATAAGTTCATGTACATTGCGTTGTGCGATCGAATATAGGCTTTTGCATTTGGACCAAGATGAAAGAAATTCTATTATTATCGAGAAATTTCAGCAATAGGAGAAAATTCTTTTATTGAGTTCGTTATTCCTTGCACTTAATTATAGTAAAAAAACCCACTTAGTTATACTTAATATACGAAATGAAAATTCAAAGTATTCTAAGATTAAGGTATCCCTATAACATAACAATAGAACAATAACAGGTACAAACATTAGGTACTCATTTTTAATCCAGGTAGTCCATTCTATGACAACTCTCAATAACTTGCCCTCCTTTTTAGTCCCTTTAGTAGGCTTAGTATTTCCGGCATTTTCAATAGCTTCTTTATTTCTTCATGTTCAAAAAAACAAGATTTTTTAGATTCGAAGGGGACAAAACCTTTTCTATTTTTTTTTTGAATTCAAGACTTAGAGAACATAGCTATTCCATTTAGTAGAATATGATACAACAGGTGGCCCCCCCGAACGGAAAATAGCGGAAGTCTTGTGGATGTGCAAAGATGCTATATCGGTAAATGAATTCTAGTTTTTTTTATTTAATAGACAAAGAAAGAAAAATGAAATTTATTTAGGTCATTCTTCTAATAAAAAAAAAAATGAAGACGAGTCCAGTATGAGCTGTCGATCTGAAAATATATGGATAGAACTTATAGCGGGGTCTCGAAAAACAAGCAATTTTTTCTGGGCTGTTATCCTTTTTTTAGGTTCATTAGGATTCTTACTGGTTGGGGCTTCCAGTTATCTTGGTAGAAATTTGATATCTTTTTTCCCGTCTCAACAAATTCTTTTTTTCCCCCAAGGGGTCGTGATGTCTTTCTATGGAATTGCGGGTCTGTTTATTAGCTCCTATTTGTGGTGCACAATTTCATGGAATGTAGGCAGTGGGTATGATCGATTTGATAGAAAAGAAGGAATAGTGTGTATTTTTCGTTGGGGATTCCCTGGAAGAAATCGTCGGATCTTCCTACGATTCCTTATGAAAGATATTCAGTCCATCAGAATAGAAACTAGAGAGGGTTTTTCTGTTCGTCGTATCCTTTATATGGAAATCCGGGGCCAGGAGGCCCTTCCCTTGATCCGTACTGATGAGAATTTGACTCCACGCGAAATTGAGCAAAAGGCCGCTGAATTAGCCTATTTTTTGCGTGTACCGATCGAAGTCTTTTGAAATGAACATGAACTGAAGCGAAGAAATCGAATAAATGCTTTCGTCAGCGGAGAAGAAAGGTATGCATGCTCTTTTCTTTAGAAATATTTTTTCTATACCATAATCAAATAGACTCATTTCTATACCATAATCAAATAGACTAATCGAGGGTTCTTCAAAACAAAACAAAGGGTACATTCGAGTCAAAGCAGACCTATATGAAACAACGATAAAATAGAAACGAAACTTCTTTTGTACCCCCGCCAAATAAGGGTTTCTATGCGTATGTAGCATATGTAAATTTACACTCAACTCAATAACAAAAACAAAAGCGCTAAGGAATAGAGAATTTTAGATTTCAAAAGATTTTGAAATTTTGATAGAATAGAAAGGCTCTTTTTTTTTAGACTAAAGGAGTAAGCATTGACTTCCATTACAAAAACAAAAAGTATAGTCCTAAGCGCCAAATGGAACCCATGCTTGCTTAATAGCAATCTTAGATCACCTAGAGTCGGCGAATTGGATGAATTCCTTAACTTAAAAAAAAAACTTCAAAATTTACAGATGAAAAAAAAAAAAGCACCCACTCCCTTTCTATACATTGCATCCATAGTATTTTTACCCTGGTGGATCTCCCTGTTATTTACTAAAAGCCTAGAATCTTGGGTTACTTGTTGGTGGAATAGCAGACAATCCGAAACTTCTTTGAATGAGATTCAAGAAAAGGGTCTGATAGAAAAATTCATAGAATTAGAGGAACTCCTTCTCTTGGACGAAATGCTAAAAGAATGCCCGAAAGTATATCTAGAAAAGTTTCGTATAGGACTCCACAAGGAAACGGTCCAATTAATGAAGATGCACAATGAGGACCAGATCCATATGATTTTGCACTTCTCGCAAAATCTAATCTATTTCGTTCTTCTAAGCGGTTATTCTATTCTGGGTAAGGAACAACTCGTTATTCTTAACTCTTGGGTTCAAGAATTCTTATATAATTTAAGCGATACAATAAAAGCCCTTTGCATTATTTTATTAACTGATATTTTTTTTGGATTCCATTCGAAACACACTTGGGAATGCATAATTGGCTATGTCTGCAAAGATTTTGGATGTATTCATAACGATAGAATCATATCTATTCTTGGTTGGGTTTTGCCATCCCTTTTAGATACAACCTGGAAATTTGTGTCCTTCCGTTATTTAAACAGCCTATCCCCGTCACTTCTAGCGCTGTATACTTCAATGAAGGACTGAAAAAAGACCGGATCCAACGATAGAATTCTCATCTTTATTGCTTTGTACACAAAGCCAAGCCGCACTTACCCCTTCTACCCTTCCAGAGGTCCCATACTATATTCCAGTAAAAATCTTTTGGTAAATGGCGGAATCGGGGGTCGGGAACTATACAAGTAACCCACCTAATTTTATTGTAGAAATTTTGAGATCAATGATTGGACCATGCAAACTAGAAAGACCCTCTCTTGGATAACGGAAGAGATTACTCGATCCGTTTCGGTCTCGCTCATGCTATATATAATAACTCAGGCGTCCGTTTCAAATGCATATCCTATTTTTGCGCAGCAAGGTTATGAAAATCCACGAGAAGCAACTGGACGTATTGTATGTGCGAATTGTCATTTAGCTAATAAGCCTGTGGATATTGAGGTTCCACAAACGATACTTCCTGATACTGTATTTGAAGCAGTTGTTCGAATTCCTTATGATATGCAACTGAAACAAGTTCTTGCTAATGGTAAAAGGGGGGCCTTAAATGTGGGAGCTGTTCTTATTTTACCCGAGGGGTTCGAATTAGCCCCCCCCGATCGTATTTCGCCCGAAATGAAAGAAAGGATAGGTAATCTACCTTTTCAGAGCTATCGCCCCGGTAAAAAAAATATTCTTGTCATAGGCCCTGTTCCTGGCCAAAAATATAGTGAAATAGCCTTTCCTATTCTTTCTCCGGACCCCGCTTCTAATAAGGGGGCTCACTTCTTAAAATATCCCATATATGTAGGCGGGAACAGGGGAAGGGGTCAGATTTATCCTGACGGGAGCAAGAGTAACAATACCGTTTATAATGCTACAGCAACAGGTATAGTAAAAAAAATCATACGAAAAGAAAAAGGGGGGTACGAAATAACCATAGCGAATACATCGGATGGACGTGAAGTGGTTGATATTATCCCCCCAGGACCTGAACTTCTTGTTTCGGAGGGCGAGTCTATCCAAGTGGATCAACCATTAACAAGTAATCCTAATGTGGGTGGATTTGGTCAGGGGGATGCAGAAATAGTACTTCAAGACTCATTACGTGTTCAAGGCCTTTTGTGCTTCTTGGCGTCTGTTATTTTGGCACAAATTTTTTTGGTTCTTAAAAAGAAGCAGTTTGAGAAGGTTCAATTATCCGAAATGAATTTCTAGATCTGAAGAGCTGTCAACATGAAATTAAGCTCATAAAAAGAATCCAATTCTTATTGGCAATTCTCGTATGATTTGATTCCAAAAATTCTGAATTATGATATGAAAAGTCTTTTGCTTCTCTCTATTCTTTTTCTACCAGATGTCGTGGATTACTTGTACTATATCCTCAGTCATAGTCTGTATATTGTGACGAGGCCTTTTATACCCCCTTTTTCAATCCACCCAATTAGAGCACAAACTTAGAACAGTGAGCCTATATCAGTATTGTCAGATTTCAATGCAGCAAAGGTGAGTTTTCTATTCTATCTAATAATAGGATAGAACAAAATGCGACTAAATACTAAATATAAGATAACTAGAAGTGCAGAAAGCAAGGGATAAATGAGGGGGAAGGGGAGTAAAGGAGGGGAGGATTCTTGGTCTTCTTCGTTTTAGGCACAAGAGAAGGCCTCTTCCACATCCCCTTCTTGTGTCGAAATAATAAGCCTCCACCAAATTATTCTTTGTTTTGATCTTTTCTAGGTTTATTAGAACTTCTTTTTGTGTTCGATTCATTTGGTATACATCTCTAAGAGGTAGTGAGCAACCAAAAAAGAGAGATAAGTTTATTGATCAAGAAGTCAAACTTCTTCAATGAACTTATCTTCTAAAAAACTCGCAAACTTAAGAAGATACTGAAATAATAGAATGTTCTATTCTAGCATAGCAATAGGGGTCTATTCGTATAGAAAGCAAAAGGATTTGTATGATAGCTGATCTAATGTAAGGGTTAAAGCGTGCCTTCCGGTATTCGATATTAAATCGAGTGATATCCTCTTTTTCTTTTGAAGAAAGGCTCGATCGATATTGTCGAGGAACGGCTGTTTTGAATCACTTAACCAGGGTCGTTTTTCAAAAAGATCCTCGGACAAAGAATGGAATGGGGCTTTTTGAACTATTGGAAAGGGTGATCCTTTTTTTTCGCAAAAATGAAAAGATTTTCTCATTATGATTATTAACAACTCGTCAGGACCCTCCGCCTCGAATCAGACAAAGAAAGAAGGGATAGGTCCAGTAAGTTCTTACTCTTTCATGTCTACAAACATGTCTACAAACAACTCAGTTCATCCGATTACTACAAGGATGAACCCAACCCGGAATATGAACCATAAAAGAAAATGCCTATTAAACCGATCACAGGAATACCAGCTACAGTACCTATTATCCAAAGAGGAATCCTTCCAGTAGTATCGGTCATTTATACGGCCTTCCTCCATATTTCGTCAAATGGTCATACTAGAGACAGAAACAGTCAAAGATAATTCTATTATGGGATGAAATCCTTCCTAATGGGATAAGAGAATTAATTCCTATTAGGCTTCGGAATTTTGGATTCTAGTATTCTTTATCTTAATTGATTAATTGAAAAAATAATTGGAAAATAAAACAGCAAGTACAAAAATGAGTAATAATCCCCAGTAAAGACTGGTACGATTCAATTCAACATTTTGTTCGTTGGGGTTTGATTGTGTCGTAGCTCTATAATTCAAATTAGGTTTATCGTTGGATGAACTGCATTGCGGATATTGATCCCAAAAAAAAAACGGTAGGTACAGCTAGCCCGTGAACAGCCAACCATCGCACTGTAAAAATGGGATAGGTTCGATCTATGGTCATTTGGTCCTCCTATCTAAAAAGATCTACTAAATTCGTCGAGTTGTTCCAAAGGATCAAAACGGCCAGTTATTAATGGAATTCCCTGTCGGCTTTCTGTAAAATACTCGTTTGGACGGGGGCTTCCAAACACATCGTAAGCTAACCCTGTGCTGACGAATAACCAACCCGCAATGAATAGGGAAGGTATAGTAATGCTATGAATGACCCAGTATCGAATACTGGTGATAATATCAGCAAAAGAGCGTTCTCCTGTGCTTCCGGACATGCTGAGCTCCACATATTCTTGTACATTCAAAAAGGCGGTCGATTCTGTAAAAGATGAAATCAGTAAATGGGGTAAATTCACTGAAATGTTTCCTTTGTGAGATCGTCAATATTGTACCCAGGTTTTTTTAGAGTATACCGAATCAGTATAGCTATTCTTCTTCTGACACAGCAACGAAATTCCAATCCGTATCGAAAGGAAGTTCGAGAGAATTTCTTTCTTCTTTTCTTATTGCCTGTCGATGTAGAATCGTGTATCCTTCAATAGAAAATCCCCCCCAATCCCGGTAGTTGTCAAGGGCTCTCCCATTAACTAGAAGCAGGAGATTGGATAAAGTATAAACCTCACGGTTGGGGTTCTAGTAATGTATAATGTATCAAGGTTCTTGTAATCCTTTTTTTATTCAATTTGAATATTAGTTTACGCAAGTTTATTTAAGTTTATTCAAGAGTTGTTAAATAAATATGAAATCTCTTGGTTCGGAATTACGGTACGGAATGGGGGGCAGATCCTTAATTGATTTCTTTTTATACCTTTTCTAGTCTATTGTTGTTAGCAACAACTAGAATGATTAATGAATAAAAAAATACCAATCGAACTTATTCTTCCAATTGGTATTTTGGCTTATCCTCCTATCTTTCTTTCCAAAACGAAACTTAAGAAAATGCTTTCTAAACATATGTAGAAAAAAAAATATTTCATTTAGTTCTTTCATGTCTACTATAACTAGTTATTTCGGTTTTCTACTAGTGGCTTTAACTATAACCGCAGCTCTTTTTATTGGTCTGAGCAAGATACGACTTATTTGAAATTCAGAGTTTGTAGCGCCTCAAATGTAAATTATTATTATTGATCGTTGAGATTTATGGGTAGATTCATATTTCGAGATGTATATTACCTCTCTTTTTTCCTCTTCAACGAAATGGAAATGATTGAAATTTTTCTATTTGGAATCGTTTTGGGCCTAATTCCTATTACTTTGGCTGGATTATTTGTAACTGCATATTTACAATACAGACGTGGCGATCAGTCGAATCTTTGATTAATTAGCATTTCCTTTTTTGACTGACCTCCTCCTTTCTTTTATCCATGGGAGGTCAAGTTCAGATTCCTCTTCAAAAAATTTCGGTCTTATTTTTTTTGACGTGATGCACGAAGAATGAAATCGCGCTCTGTAGGATTTGAACCTACGACATCGGGTTTTGGAGACCCGCGTTCTACCGAACTGAACTAAGGGCGCTTTTTTTTTTTCAGAATAGATAAGACAAGATTCTTTCTTTTTGTAACCCGAATACTTTTTTTCTATCTATCCTATCATCTATTATACCATAAAATTCGAAATTCTGTATGTCCAATTTGAATCGACCTCAACGGATCTCTCGTTACTGCTCAGGGGGGCAGTATTTAGGGATGACAGGATTTGAACCCGTGACATTTTGTACCCAAAACAAACGCGCTACCAAGCTGCGCTACATCCCTTTCTTTTCTTTCAATTGGTCTACAGTGTGGAATTCCTTTATTGTTTTTGATACCCTTAATTTCCTCTATTAATATAGACAATTTCGCTTTCCGTTTCTTTTTTTTCTCGGTATCATATAAGACATATACATGTATGATATACATATATCAATATATAAGATAAGAATTCTATTATAATTAGAATAATTATATTATATAGAATTATAGAAAAAGGAAAGGTTTTTTACATTAAAGAGTCATAAAGAAAAAGAAATAGTTGTTTAAAATGTTCCGTTCAAGCGGGAGGGGCATCTCTTTGCTTTCCATTTTAGGAAAGTCCCAATCTTATTTACCAAATTATTGTACATTGCAATTTAAATTATGAATTTTCGTCGAAATAAAAGCAGTCCTTAACTCTATACATTCAATCATATATGTATTATCTTTATGTTTTATAATAAGGAAGAGGGAGGATTTGAAATGCGAGATCTAAAAACATATCTTTCCGCGGCGCCGGTACTAAGCACTCTATGGTTCGGGGCTTTGGCAGGCCTATTGATAGAGATTAATCGTTTCTTTCCAGATGCGCTCACATTCCCCTTTTTTTAATTGATATGGTTTTTAATTGATATGGGAAGGGATGCAGAAGATTAGAGATACAACACAGTCAAATATCTGTGACTAATCCCCCTCCTTTATTAATATTAAAGAGATAAGAATGGGAGCCGGGGGTAAGATAAGAGAAAGTAAGGGGTGGGCTCAGTCCAAGGAGAACTCGGCTTCCGATTCCCCTTTTCTTAATAATAGAAATAGAGTGAAAGAGTGAACCAAAACGTGCTGAGGGGAAATTGTTGTATAGGATATTTAAACGAGACGTTGGATTGCAATTCGAAACGAAATAGAAAGAGTTATAAATCCTTGTATTACGTATTATTTAATATGACTCTATTGATTGCAACGAAATCTTTCATAATTCCATTTCGAGGCAGGAACTTCTTTTTTTTTCGTTTCTTTGGTTCGGAAAGAGGGAGAAGTTGGATGAATCAAAAAACCACAAGGAGGTTTATGGCTAAGGCGAAAAAAGCCCGAGTAAGGGTTGTTTTGGAATGTACGAGCTGTGTTCGGAATGGTGCTAATAATAAAAAGAAAAAAAAAGAATCACCAGGTATTTCCAGATATATTACTCAAAAGAATCGACACAATACGTCTCGTCAATTGGAATTGAGAAAATTCTGCCCCCACTGTTTCAAACATACGATTCACGGGGAGATAGGAGATTGAGTCGAAGAGCTGTGTGTCACCTTTACAAGGAGCATAAAGGGTACATTATATATATATATATTATATATCTTATCTAATTAGACTTCGAAATAAGAAATATAATATTAAATATCTTTAATATTGTGCTATATATAAACAAAGGAACTCTTTTTAAGTAACTCTTCTTTTTTTTTTTTAATTATAAATAAATCATTTTGGATCCGATCGAAACGTGATTTTCGGGATAAAGAATAAACAAACCATGGATAAACCCAAGCGACTCCTTTTGAAACCCCAGCGCCCTTTTTTCAAAAAAAAGCGATCTTTTTTCAAAAAAAAGCGATCTTTTCGTCGACGCTTATCCCCGATTCAGCGGGGGGACCAAATTAATTATAGAAACATTAGTTTAATTAGTCGATTTATTAGTAAACAAGGCCGAATCTTATCTAGACGGGTGACTCGATTGACCTTAAAACAACAACGACTTCTTTCTATTGCTATAAAACAAGCTCGTATTTTATCTTTGTTAGCTTTTCATACTAGTGAAAAACTCTTCGAAAAAAAAAGAAGTGAGTCCGCTTCCGAAAACAAAAAGGGGGGCTTTAGAAAGAAAAAGAGAAAAAAATAGGCTTACTCTTCAATTGAATCCAAATTCCAATTCGAATTGGATTGCTATATGTATGACATAGTCCCGATAGAATCTCCTTTGAATCCTAAAGGAACGGAAGAGGGGGTTCTACAAGATCCATTGTGGATCCAAGGCAAGAATAGAAAGGCTTGATTTATTCTTCCGCCCCAAAAGAAATATAATAGAATCTTGCCTTTCGGCTCAATCCTTTTTTTTAGTAAAAGATTGGGCCGAGTTTATTTTAATTGCAACAATTCAATTAAGATAAGAGAATGAACGGGAGTTACTGGATTACAAAGTATCCATTGCGGCAAACTCAAATTTGATCTCTTTCCATACTTCACAAGCAGCAGCCAATTCAGGACTCCACTTGCAAGCCTTACGAATAATTTCATTACCCTCACTAGCAAGATCACGCCCCTCATTCCGAGCTTGTACACATGCTTCTAGGGCTACTCGATTAGCTACGGCACCTGGCGCATTTCCCCAAGGGTGCCCTAAGGTTCCTCCACCGAATTGGAGTACGGAATCGTCCCCAAAGATCTCGGTCAGCGCGGGCATATGCCAAACGTGAATACCCCCTGAAGCCACAGGCAAAACGCCCGGTAGAGAGACCCAATCTTGAGTGAAATAAATACCGCGGCTTCGGTCTTTTTCAACAAAATCATCGCGTAGTAAATCAACAAAGCCCAGGGTGATGTCTCTTTCCCCTTCAAGTTTCCCTACTACGGTACCGGAGTGAATATGATCTCCACCAGACATACGTAAGGCTTTCGCTAGTACACGAAAGTGTATGCCATGATTCTTCTGTCTATCAATAACTGCATGCATTGCACGATGGATGTGAAGAAGTAGCCCATTATCTCGGCAATAATGAGCCAGGCTAGTATTTGCAGTGAATCCCCCCGTCAAGTAGTCATGCATTACGATAGGAACCCCTAATTCTCTAGCAAACACAGCCCTTTTCATCATTTCTTCACATGTACCTGCAGTAGCATTCAAGTAATGCCCCTTGATTTCGCCTGTCTCGGCCTGTGCTTTATAAATTGCTTCGGCACAAAATAAGAAACGGTCTCTCCAACGCATAAACGGTTGGGAGTTTACGTTCTCATCATCTTTAGTAAAATCAAGTCCACCGCGAAGACATTCATAAACCGCTCTGCCGTAGTTCTTAGCGGACAATCCCAATTTCGGTTTAATAGTACATCCTAATAGGGGGCGTCCATACTTGTTCAATTTATCTCTCTCAACTTGGATGCCGTGGGGCGGGCCCTGGAAAGTTTTAACATAAGCAGGAGGGATTCGCAGATCCTCCAGACGCAGAGCGCGAAGGGCTTTGAACCCAAATACATTACCCACGATGGAAGTAAACATATTAGTAACAGAACCTTCTTCAAAAAGGTCTAAGGGGTAAGCTACATAAGCAATAAATTGATTTTCTTCTCCAGCAACGGGCTCGATGTGATAGCAGCGCCCTTTGTAACGATCCAGACTAGTAAGCCCATCGGTCCACACGGTTGTCCATGTACCAGTAGAAGATTCAGCAGCTACCGCGGCCCCCGCTTCCTCAGGTGGAACTCCGGGTTGAGGAGTTACTCGGAATGCTGCCAAGATGTCAGTATCCTTGGTTTCATAATCAGGAGTATAATAATTCAATTTATATTCTTTAACACCCGCTTTAAATCCAACACTTGCTTTAGTCTCTGTTTGTGGTGACATAAGTTTCTCCCTACAACTCGTGAATTCTGAATTCTCGCAACAACAAAACAAGATCTACTCGGCAGGAATTACGAGTTAATGAACCCTTTCGGAGAAATCTTTCGCAAAACTCTCAACTAACCATTATCAACTAATCAAAGGGGTTCCCTATTAGATTGGGATTAGACCGCGGTTTTTTATTTGATTCGACAAACACATCATTATTGTATACTCTTTCCTATATATGGCGCAACCCAAGCGTTGTTTTTAAAGTTTCGACTTTCTTACCTTTTTTTGAATCGAAATATCGAAATAATAAGGAATTCTCCCTTGACAGTGATATAGGTTGTCTATGTAAATCCTATATGTCAAAGCAAAGGTTGCGCAATTCGTCCACGAAAGGGTATAGGTATAAAAAAAGAATAGGTCGGTCATAACGGAATCCGCAAAAAGGGGCACAGTGAGATAGAAATACTGAATGGTAAGTTAAATAGAGTTCAGATTCGAATTCGATAGAGAATACGGGTAGTATTTATATAACAATAGACAGATGAAATACTTTATCAAGATTTTTCTGTATCCGTTTGATCTTTTGAAAAAGGGTTGGTTGAACTTGAAAACTCACGCATTAAATTGAAATTGAATAAGTCAAAAATGCATTGGATTCGGTTGGATAGTGCCGGGTACTGGGGTAATCGACCGTCAGTTCCCATTCCATTTCTTATTGAATTAATCGATCCATTTGCTATCGAATCCTTTGTATTCGACAATTTTCGAAACGAATTTCGCCACATTTCACTTTTTTTGATTATTATGAGACTCAATCCTACTGCCTCTAGCCTTGGGGATTCCACCCTTGAAAAAAAAAAACAGGGACGTATCGCCCAAATAATTGGTCCGGTATTGGATGTAGTCTTTCCCAAGGGCAAGATGCCCTATATTTATAACGCCCTAGTAGTCCAGGTTCGGGATACTGCCGGTCAACAAATTAATGTGACCTGTGAGGTACAACAATTATTAGGAAATAATCGAGTTAGAGCGGTAGCTATGAGTGCTACAGACGGTCTAATGAGAGGGATGGAAGTGATTGACACGGGGGCTCCTTTGAGTGTTCCAGTCGGCGGAGCGACTCTAGGACGAATTTTCAACGTACTAGGAGAGCCTATTGATAATTTAGGCCCTGTAGAGACTCGTACAACATCCCCTATTCATAGATCTGCGCCCGATTTTATTGAGTTAGATACAAAATTATCTATTTTTGAAACAGGAATTAAAGTAGTGGATCTTTTAGCCCCCTATCGCCGTGGAGGAAAAATCGGATTATTCGGGGGGGCTGGAGTGGGTAAAACAGTACTCATTATGGAATTGATCAATAACATTGCCAAAGCTCACGGAGGTGTATCCGTATTTGGCGGAGTAGGCGAGCGTACTCGTGAAGGAAATGATCTTTACAAGGAAATGAAAGAATCCGGAGTAATTAATGAACAAAAGATTGCGGAATCAAAAGTAGCTCTAGTCTACGGTCAGATGAACGAACCGCCGGGAGCTCGTATGAGGGTTGGTTTGACTGCCCTAACTATGGCGGAATATTTCCGCGATGTTAATAAACAAGACGTACTTTTATTTATCGACAATATCTTCCGTTTCGTACAAGCAGGATCTGAAGTATCCGCCTTATTGGGTAGAATGCCTTCCGCTGTGGGTTATCAACCCACCCTTAGTACCGAAATGGGTTCTTTACAAGAAAGAATTACTTCTACAAAAAAGGGGTCCATAACTTCTATTCAAGCTGTTTATGTACCTGCGGACGATTTGACCGATCCTGCTCCTGCCACCACATTTGCACATTTAGATGCTACTACTGTACTATCAAGAGGATTAGCTTCTAAGGGTATCTATCCAGCAGTAGATCCTTTAGATTCAACGTCAACTATGCTTCAACCTCGGATCGTCGGCGAAGAACATTATGAAATTGCGCAAAGAGTTAAGCAAACCTTACAACGTTACAAAGAACTTCAGGACATTATAGCTATTCTCGGGTTGGACGAATTATCCGAAGAGGATCGCTTAACCGTAGCAAGAGCACGAAAAATTGAGCGTTTCTTATCACAACCCTTTTTTGTAGCGGAAGTGTTTACAGGTTCTCCGGGGAAGTATGTTGGTCTGGCAGAAACAATTAGAGGATTTAATTTGATTCTTTCCGGAGAATTTGATGGTCTTCCTGAGCAGGCCTTTTATTTGGTAGGTAACATCGACGAAGCTACTGCGAAGGCTACGAAGTTAGAAAAGGAGAGTAATTTGAAAAAATGACCTTAAATCTTCGTGTACTGACCCCTAAGCGAATTCTTTGGGATTCAGAAGTGAAAGAAATCATTTTATCCACTGCTAGTGGAGAAATTGGCGTATTACCAAATCACATCCCTATTGTCACAGGGTTAGACATAGGCATTTCGAAAATACGCCTTAACGATCAATGGTTCACGATGGCTCTGATGGGTGGTTTCGCTAGAATCGTCAATAATGAGATTACTGTTTTCGCACATGATGGGGAAAAGGCTAGTGACATTGATCCACAAGAAGCTCAGCAAACTCTTCAAATAGCGAAAGATAACTTGAGGAAAGCAGAAGCTGAAGGGCAAACAATCGAGGCGGATCTAGCTCTCAAACAAGCTGAGCTACGAGTAAGGGCTGTCAATGCTATTTCGTAACTGGTTAGTAGGTCCAAATAGAGGGGCCCGGCCGACTTTTGCATAATTTGCATAAACAGAAGTTCTCTTTATACGCCCTTGATTCTGATTCTACCGATTGATTGCATAGAGTCAAATACGGAATCAATCGGAGTCTAATCCAAGGAAGAATAAGATAAGAATAAAAAAAAGAATAGATAGAACAAAAAAGAAATAAAAAAAGGAAGGGTGCATATAAAAACTTATTAGATACCAGAGTCATTGGTATCTAAAAAGCTTTACCTACTATTGGATTTGAACCAATGACTCCCGCCGTATGAAAGCAATACTCTAACCACTGAGTTAAGTAGGCCTTTTCATTTATCAGTACAAAAAGAAACAAAGTGGGTCCAGTATATCACATCGATGTATTCTAAATACAATATTATTTATAAGCAATACCAATCAAGGGGCTCTCGGATCGTGGAATATGCATCTTGACAAGAAATTATTTACATATATAGGATCAAATATGTATCGCAAAAGGGCTATAGCTCAGTTAGCTAGAGCACCTCGTTTACACGTGCGCCAATGTTTTCAGAGGAGTTTGTCATGGAATCAAAAGAATGGATCTTATTGAGAAATCGATGTCTTACTCCATTCCTTTTGGGGAACAAAAGAGGAGAACAATAGGATGACAAATGGCTCGATCCACTTGGGGTGTCTATTGAGATAGAATAGACGACAAATGACAACTCGGGTCCATTGTTGATTTGATATATTGATAAGGTGAATACTTGGTCTGTTTAATGCTAGGCATAATGAGTATAAGGATCTCAAAAGCATCTCTTTTCTTCCTATGAACTTTATTTAAGGTGTATGAAGTTTCATATTGGATTCTTTTAGCTAAGCAGGGAAGTGGAGACTCCATTTCCCTTAGGTCGATCAAGGCCAGAAGCAAACCTACGTCACAATAACCCTTCTTTGAAATACTTTGTTAGTGCTTCTGAGTCGGAATCCAAATAATGAATCAGAGCACATGGGGCCATCCCCTTATCTATCTGTCAAGATCAAAAAAATGTGGCAGACAGGCTGTTTGATATTTATCTCAACTAATGAAAGAGCCCAACGTAAAAAAAATGCATGTTGGGTCTTTAAAAGAGTTCAAATCGTTTTGATAATAATCCGTTTGATCTGTTTTACCGAGAAGGTCTACGGTTCGAGTCCGTACAGCCCTAGAAAAATATACCAAGACCAATATACTCTAAAACTCTAAACCTTGAAATGGAAATTTCGAGACATTCTTGTACATCTGGCTATTTGCTCTATTCTAAATCACTAAGAAAAAAAGAAAAGTGACAAAAAGAAGAGGGAGCCCCCCCTTTTAGGATTCTAGTCATAAACATAAAAAGTATAAAATGGGAGAAAAATAAATTTCGATTTCTAAAATGAGAATTCTAAACAAAAAAAATAGAAATTCTTTTTTGAATGCCCTTTCTTGAAAGATAAAGAATAAAGAGTGAGGTGAAGGGGGATAGTTTTATGTGTCTTGGATAAGAATGGTATATCCCCTTTTTATACTATATCAAAATAAAATGGAAGGAAATGGAATGGAAATAGGATTCCAATCAATGACTCTTGCTGCAAGGGGGGCATGCAACACAACAGACAAAAGAAACTGGGCGGTTCGTTTGATCAAAACGGATTCGTTTTTTGACTAAAAAGCTATCGGTGCCTTGATAATTTATTCCAATTCGAACCGACAAATTCGATAGATTTTCCACCCTCATAGGAGGTCGGCTATGTTTCTGCTTTACGAATATGACATTTTCTGGGTATTTCTAATAATATCAAGTCTTATTCCTATTTTGGCATTTCTAATTTCGGGAGTTTTAGCCCCAATTAGCGAAGGGCCAGAGAAACTTTGTAGTTATGAATCCGGTATAGAACCAATGGGCGACGCTTGGTTACAATTTAGGATCCGTTATTATATGTTTGCTCTAGTTTTTGTTGTTTTTGATGTTGAAACGGTTTTTCTTTATCCATGGGCAATGGGTTTTGACGTATTGGGGGTGTCCGTATTTATAGAAGCTCTCGTTTTCGTGCTTATCCTAATTATTGGTTCAGTTTATGCATGGCGAAAGGGGGCATTGGAATGGTCTTAGTTCCCCAGTCTTCCTACATATACAATAAAAAGTAAAATATATATATATTGAGACAATTATGAATTCCATCGAGTTTGCCTTACTTGATCGAAGAACTCAAAATTCAGTTCTTTCAACTACATCAAATGATCTTTCAAATTGGTCAAGACTCTCCAGTTTATGGCCGCTTCTTTATGGTACCAGCTGTTGCTTCATTGAATTTGCTTCGTTAATAGGCTCGCGATTTGACTTCGATCGTTATGGACTAGTACCAAGATCCAGTCCTAGGCAAGCGGACCTTATTTTAACAGCCGGCACAGTAACACTGAAAATGGCCCCCTCCTTAGTGAGATTATATGAGCAAATGCCCGAACCAAAATACGTTATTGCTATGGGAGCATGTACAATTACAGGAGGGATGTTCAGTACCGATTCTTATAGTACTGTTCGGGGAGTTGATAAGCTAATTCCTGTAGATGTTTATTTGCCGGGGTGCCCGCCTAAGCCAGAGGCTGTTATAGACGCTATAACAAAACTTCGTAAGAAAATATCTCGAGAAATCCATGAGGATCAAATAGGGTCTGGGTCTCAACAGGCGAATCGCTATTTTACTACCAATCACAAATTCCGTGGTGGACGCAGTATTCATATTGGAAATTATGATCAAGGATTTTTCTACCAACCACCAACTCATTCTGAAATCCCCCCTGCAACATTTTTCAAATACAAAAGTTCAAGATCTTCTCACGAATTAGTAAATTAGGCAGGATTCCCTTGTATAGAATAAGAAAGAGTGAATTAATAAATTTCATCGTAAATGTGAAATACTTATAAAAAGAAAAATACGGGTACGGGAGCGATAAAAAAGATGCAAGGTCGGGTGTCTGCTTGGTTAGTCAAGCATGGGCTAGTTCACAGGTCGTTGGGTTTCGATTATCAAGGAATAGAGACTTTACAAATAAAGCCCGAGGATTGGCATTCCATTGCTGTCATTTTCTATGTATATGGTTACAATTATCTGCGTTCCCAATGTGCTTATGATGTAGCACCGGGCGGACTCTTGGCTAGTGTATACCATCTTACGAGAGTAGAATCTGGCGTGGATCAACCGGAAGAGGTATGCATAAAAGTTTTTGTTCCAAGGAATAACCCTGGGATTCCGTCCGTTTTCTGGGTTTGGAAAAGTGCGGATTTTCAAGAAAGGGAATCATATGATATGTTGGGAATCTCTTATGATAATCATCCACGGCTGAAACGTATTTTAATGCCGGAAAGTTGGATAGGATGGCCCTTACGTAAGGATTATATTGCTCCCAATTTTTATGAAATACAAGACGCTCATTGAATGAGAAGAAAGAAATCATCATTTACAGAACTCCGGATATTCAAGTAATATTAATATGCTCTTTTCTAGATTTCTAGATCAAAGAGAGGAATTGAGGTCTCCCTCATACTATACTATGGTATGGGTAAGCTAAATAAATACAAAAAAAGGACAATTAGGAATTCAGGGAGATTCTAAAATTTTGATTTGGAAGATACTTATTTCGGATGAGTCCAATCAATAGGATGAACTAAATAAGGTGTTCTGTACCAGAAACTTTACTTTCTACCGCGCGCAGTGCAGGGCTCTAGAAGGTGGTGCGGTGGGCTAAAACTATGAAAGAAAACGCAAAGAAATAAAAAAAAGAGAGGTATATTTCCAGACACTTGGCACCCTCTCTCAAAAAATGGGATAATAAATTGGGTAGAGTAGAGACTCATATAAATAGAAATTGCCGAGAACCAGATTTGAACTGGCGACACGAGGATTTTCAGTCCTCTGCTCTACCGGCTGAGCTATCCCGACCATTTCCACCAATGCATCATCCTTTATTTTATTAGATGGCTTAAGTTTCTGTCAATTAAAATGACGAAAAGCTGTTTGAAGTCTTTTCCACGCCCCTTATTTAGTATTTAGTAGATCCTTAACAAAAAAAAGGACATTGTACAAAACGCGTAATGAAATAATACGGATTCTGAATCCTTCAAGAAATAAAATGAGGGTTCCTGGGCCACCCCCTTTGTACGTGTGTCATATATACCGCAAGCTCGGTGATAAGAGGAAAAAGGGAGAAGAAATGAGAAAGATAACAAATTTGGAAACTGCTTTTCAATTCAAAAGCAGCAAAGAGTTAGGTAGTCGAAGGATACCTTTTGGGGATAGAGGGACTTGAACCCTCACGACTTTTAACGTCGACGGATTTTCCTCTTACTATAAATTTCATTGTTGTCATTATTGACATGTAGAGCGGGACTCTCTCTTTACTCTCGCCCGATTAATCAGTTATTCAAAAGATCCATCAGACTTTGGGGTCAATGATTTGATCAATAACTATTCGATTCTTATATAAAAATTCTCTATATATATGGACTCGGGTTCTCATTAATCATTTGAAATCATTTGAAGCAATCTTTGAGTACGTATATTACGTATATATCTACGTATAGGTTTACCCTCGCCCTTTTTGAAGGTTCCATAGAAGGCTTCCTTTCCCAACGTAACGTAGCCGACCCCATTTGTTAGAACAGCTTCCATCGAGTCTCTGCACCTCTCCTTTTTTTTATTATTCCCGCTTTCTGAGTCCCTCCTCGTTTTCGTAAAACAGGATTTGGCTCAGGATTGCCCCTTTTTTATTCCAGGGTTTCTCTGAATTTGAAAGTTATCACTTAGTAAGTTTCCGTACTAAGGCTCAATCCAATTAAGTCCGTTGCGTCTACCAATTTCGCCATACCCCCTTTCTTTTTGTTTTGAGTTGAGATTTGTTTTCCTATTTTTGAAATTCTAATTAGATAGAGACTTATTCCTATATCTAAGGCGAAGGGTCTTCTATTTTGTTATGTTATTGCCCGCTTTCTTTCATCTCGATTCTATCGGAGACCTTCTTTATTCTAAAAGAATAATACCATTTCTTTTCCCGCAACTCAATCTATATGGATAGATTCATATATTACCCAAGGTATATATGCTTCCTTTCTCTCATTTTTGAGATCTCATTTTGAATACTCGAACGGTCGGCTCTTTCTGTATTTTTTTTATCTTTCCTTAGGGCGAATGCTATGCTATATAACATAAAAAAAGAAAATATTAATCTATTATGATTATATAATTCGAATAGAGTAGAATAGGTTTACTCTTTATTATAAAAATATAAAAAAAAATTAGATTAGAGTATACAAATAAATAAAATTTGAAAATTTAGTTGATAGTATATAAGACGCAAATTTATATACAATAATAGAATTAATAATGAATACGGTAGGATATAGAACTGGTTAAGATTTTAAGATTTAACCATATTTAAGTTAATTGCTATAACCAGCTTTTCCATTAATTACGAATTGAATACGTAATGAAATAGAATTCAATATAAAAAAAAGAAATTCAAAAACTGGAAAATACCCGTTTGAATTCAATTACAATTAAATGAAAAAGAAAATCTTACCCTTTTTTTTTCTAATGAAAAGGAAGATATGGATTATGGGTATAATGGAGAAATAACGACCCGTTTTAGACTATACCGACCACCTTTTTCTATTAATTGTTATATTAATTGGTATGCTCTGTTCTATAATATCAAAGATTTCTTTGTATTTTTTTATTATATATTCTTTTTCTTTTATTCTATTTTCTATTAATTCTGAATAGCTAAGAATGAATTGAGTAGTTCATTTGAGTAGCCAAGACTCCCGCTGTTTACGGGCTTCCTATGCATATAAAATTTCTGTTTGTTAGTTTAGCCCGCTTAGCTCAGAGGTTAGAGCATCGCATTTGTAATGCGACGGTCATCGGTTCGATTCCGATAGCCGGCTTTTTTTAGATCGAAGGAGTTAGATCCCCGCAAAACAAACCCAAAGGGCTACCTTTTTTCATTTTTCTTTTTATGTATACAAAGATCCGAATATTGCTAGACTTCGTCTCATTATTCTTTGTACTACAATGGAATAGTAGTACAATATTTCAACGCTTTCGCTTCATTTTTCGTTGAGTTCATTTTCAATTTTTTTTTAGGTTTTTGAAGTTTAAATAAAAGGGGAGTTTTTATGTCGCGTTACCGAGGACCTCGTTTCAAAAAAATACGCCGCCTGGGAGCTTTACCGGGACTAACTAGTAAAGAGCCTAGAGACCGTACCTCCCCCCGCTTTAAGAAAAAATCTCAATATCATACTCGTTTAGAAGAAAAACAAAAATTACGTTTTCATTATGGTCTTACAGAACGCCAATTACTTAAATACGTTCGTATCGCCGGAAAAGCCAAGGGGCCAACAGGTGAAGTTTTACTACAATTACTTGAAATGCGTTTGGATAATATCCTCTTTCGATTGGGTATGGCTTCTACTATTCCTCAAGCCCGCCAATTAGTGAATCATAGACATATTTTAGTAAATGGCCGAATAGTTGATATACCAAGTTATCGCTGCAAACCCCGAGATATTATTACAGCAAGGGAGAAAGAAAAATCAAGAACTCTGATTCAAAATTCTCTTAATTCATCCCCCCAGAGGAAATTAGCAAATCATTTGACTACTCAGCCACTCCAATATAAGGGCTTAGTCAATCAAATAATAGATAGTAAATGGGTTGGTTTGAAAATAAACGAATTGTTGGTCGTAGAATATTATTCTCGTCAGATTTAACCCTAACTAAGATAACAACAAAACAGGGTTTCGGCCCTTTTGCCCCTCTCCTTTCGCGGGCACGGAGTTAAAGTAAAGAGATCGGAGGTTTTTCTCTCATTCATGTATCATGGCATGGATCAGTAAAGAAATTTTTATCCTTGTATGCTCTTTCCAGCATTTTCCTAATGCCACAGAAATTAGGAAAAAAGAATCTATAGAAAGGGCGAATTCTTGGAATAATGGTATCCATTGTTATTTGATTTGATACATTATCACCATTAACATTACATTTCTTAATGGGCGGAAAGAGAGGGATTCGAACCCTCGGTAAACAAAGGTCTACATAGCAGTTCCAATGCTACGCCTTGAACCACTCGGCCATCTCTCCTACACAACGATTATGGCCCCGAAATCGAATAAACAGCGAGTCGCTCAAATTGGGTTGTTTTGTTAGGTGGGTTCGGACAACAAATTCAACTATCTATGTAAAAATAGAAGGAAAGCCTTTCATCAAACATCAAAGAAAGGCCTTTTTTTGAGCCTGTGAAATGCCGGTATTTTTTGTGAAAAACTGTTAAAAACACAAGATATATCTATTCATCTTTGTTTGCGAAGAGAATGCTCCTACCCTATTTTTTTTTATGATATTTTTACCGAATTTAATCAATGAATGGGGCACAAATTGGGATCTATCTTTTTTTTATACGATGACTCTGGTTAATGGATCCCTTTAGATGATGATTCTATTTAGACTAAAATTCCATTTCCATAAGAATTAGAAAAGGCAAATGACTTCCTTTCCCGTCTTAGATCTCCCAACAACAACCCCTTAGCCCATAGCTCTATTACAAATTCAAAAAGAAATCCCAGTAATTTATATATTTTACATTTGATTGTATACTTGCTTATGCACCCAACAAAGAGCGGGTGGTTGCTCTATTTTCATCATAGAATGATTCAACTTCGCTGAAATCAGAGAAGTTCCATTGATTTTTATACCACTTCATGTGATGGGGGTGAAAGTGAATGGGATTTCCATTTTTTTCTTTTTATTGATTCCTGTCAAAAAAACATTGTACGGGGGGGTATCCATTTTTTTTTAATGAGTCTCTTTTCTTTTTATGTTATTTTGCGTTGTACAATTCCTTTGTTTGTGGGATCGTTTTCTCGCGAGAGGTAATGAAAAGAATTATAGAACGGATTGCTCTCTATGCCTAGATCACGGATAAATGGAAATTTTATTGATAAGACCTTTTCAATTGTGGCCAACATCTTATTACGAATAATTCCGACAACCTCAGGAGAAAGGGAGGCATTTACCTATTACAGAGATGGTGTGATTTGATTCTTTTTTTATCGCCCCCGTCCTTAGGAGAAAGACACATGTATTCGGGATAGAAAGAAAAAAGATTCTTGAAAAAAATCTACGCTTGCTGAAGGTGAAGTTTTTAAATAACATAAGAACAATTCCTTCTGTCGTGTATCCCCGATTAATGCAACCTTAGGTGCTTCAATTGTCGATTGATTCTAGTATTAAACGAAAGGTTAGACCTATGTGGGTTCTATTCTCTAATGGGGGGAAGCCTATTCGATTTGACTAGTCCCAATAGGCGGCATAGGGGAAGAAGCACTACGTCTAGGAATCAACAACACGAAAATTTTGTTAGAAATTAGCCCTTGCCCTTATTCGGGATCGGGACGAAGACGAATGGTTGGGACAAGAAACATCCATCTCGTTCGTACTTTGTATACACGTATAACCATCGAAGACTGTTGAAGTGCCCAATTACCAGGAATTTGTGGGCGTTGAGGACAAAGAAATTTTTAGAATTACCCTTTTTTTTATCTAGTACCAACACGCTTGATGTTAAGAAAAACTCTTTTAAAGGGGGGTTGGCTAGAGATTTCTTGTAAAAACACTAGCCCTGCTCAGTTAATAATGAGACAATTTCAATCTTTTTTGATTCCTTTTAGCACTCTCATTATAGACAAAAATAAAAATGAAGGGAGGAGCCGTATGAGATGAAAATCTCACGTACGGTTTTGGAACGGAGATTCTTGAATCTTGAAATCGAATGACGACCGTAACGGATGTCGGCTCAATCCGAAGGAAATTATGCAGAAGCTTTGCAGAATTATTATGAAGCGATGCGACTAGAAATGGATCCCTATGATCGAAGCTATATACTCTATAATATAGGCCTTATCCACACAAGTAACGGAGAACATACGAAAGCTTTGGAATATTATTTTCGGGCGCTAGAGCGAAACCCATTCTTACCACAAGCTTTTAATAATATGGCTGTGATCTGTCATTACGTGCGGCTATCTCCACTATAGAAAGAGGAAAGTTAAGAGCAAAGCCACTATTAAATACTAGAACAAAAAAAGGGCTTGTTACGTATGGATCGTCCAAAACAACGATTTTTATCAGCTGTAGCAAGGAAAGAAACTTCGCAGAAGTTGAAATATGAAAAAAAAAAAAAGATATGCCCAGATGCTTTATTCTATGGATAAAGGATCTAATTGAGAGAGGAAGCGCCGTAAGGATAAATTTGCGAGGTTTTGAGCCGAGCCGATGCAATAAGAACTGTTTACTTATTACTTATCTCTGATATGATAAAAAAGTTAGGAATCCGCTTATGTAATCGAGCCGACCCCCTAAGATTAAGGTATTAAGCAGCGGTGTAGCATCAGATCCCAAAGATAGTAAGGCTTTTCTTTTCCTTCTTATGAATAGGAATAAAATGAATAAGAATAAAAGAAAAGTCTTTTTCAAAGATTCTATATCCATTTCTCTATGAAACTGAGATAGTTACCTTTAATACAATTAGTAGGATAAAAAGAAAATAATAGCGAAAATACCCCGTGCTTTATTCTTCGGAGGATGGGAAAAGAGATAAAACTCAAATGAAAATAAGAAAATAAATCATTAATAAAAAAGGAAGTTTAAAACTCGTGGAATTCGCCTCTTTTAGTGCATCCTAAATAACTGGGATAGCTCTATCGGACATCTCTTTGAATGGATTAGATAGGATAAATGAACAAAAAAACGAAAAGTCAAAAGAATTGATTGCGGAGCCGTATGAGGTAGGAAACCCTCAAGTACGGTTCTAAGGGAAGGAATTGAACCACCTAGTCCTATTCCGACCGAGGAGAGCAGGCCATTCGACAAGGAGATTCCGAAATTGCGGAGGCTTGGTTCGACCAAGCCGCCGAGTATTGGAAACAAGCTATAGCGCTTACTCCTGGTAATTATATTGAAGCACAGAATTGGTTGAAGATTACGAGGCGTTTCGACTAAGAAAAGAAGACTCTGTTTATTTATTTCTCTATTCTTCTCTTCTTTTTGGTTTTCGTTTTTTTTTTCTATTTGTTAGAATGGACTCTTTATTATCTCCATCAGTCAAATAAAAGGCATTCTTTTTCTGGGAAGACCCAATCAAAACAAAACCGAAGAATTTGATTTTCTTATACCCCTTCTAAAATCCGTTCTATTTCGTCGAACATTTTGTAAGGATAAAGGATAGACCGCTAGAGTAAGGAATATATGCGATTTTTTCTGGTATTTAAAACAGCCTTCGAATGACTAAATATAGACTAAATAGTGGCACAGCTCTAAGTAATGTACCGACTAATGTACTAACGAATGCCTGCCCGCGCAATTTGTAATTTGGAATTCAAGTAATATGAGTTATTAATTAATAGAATTTTCATATTTTTTATGTAAGACATGAAGCAGCCCCCTCTAGGATCTAGGAACTTCGAATTGAAATATGCATAGGCTTGGTTTCACAAAAAAGGGTTTTTGTGCCCATTCAAAGCCCCGAAAGGGTCCCTTAAGCGCCCCACAGCTATGTCATAATAGATCCGAACACTTGCCCCCGATCGTCTTCCCGATCATAATTGCTCTAGTAAATAACTAAAGAAAATAGATAGATGGGAGAAAGAAGGTACTCTAAAAATCTCTCATAGGTTCACTAATTACTGGACTGTTGGCGGGTCTCTTTGTATGTGTTGTCCGGAAAGAGGAGGACTCAATGATTATTCGTTCGCCGGAACCAGAAGTCAAAATTTTGGTAGATAGGGATCCTGTAAAAACTTCTTTCGAGGAATGGGCTAGACCGGGTCATTTTTCAAAAACAATAGCCAAGGGGCCTGATACTACCACTTGGATCTGGAACCTACATGCTGATGCTCATGATTTCGATAGCCATACCAGTGATTTGGAGGAGATCTCTCGAAAAGTTTTTAGTGCCCATTTTGGCCAACTCTCCATCATCTTTCTTTGGCTTAGTGGCATGTATTTCCATGGTGCTCGTTTTTCCAATTATGAAGCCTGGCTAAGTGATCCTACTCACATTGGACCCAGCGCTCAGGTGGTTTGGCCAATAGTAGGCCAGGAAATATTGAATGGTGATGTGGGCGGAGGTTTTCGAGGAATCCAAATAACCTCTGGTTTTTTTCAGATTTGGCGAGCATCGGGAATAACTAGTGAATTGCAACTCTATTGTACCGCAATTGGTGCATTGGTCTTTGCAGCCTTAATGCTTTTTGCTGGTTGGTTCCATTATCACAAAGCTGCCCCAAAATTGGCTTGGTTCCAAGATGTAGAATCTATGTTGAATCACCATTTAGCAGGGCTACTAGGCCTTGGGTCTCTTTCTTGGGCGGGGCATCAAGTACATGTATCTTTACCAATTAACCAATTTCTAAATGCTGGAGTAGATCCTAAAGAGATCCCACTTCCTCATGAGTTTATCTTGAATCGGGATCTTTTGGCTCAACTTTATCCCAGTTTTGCCGAGGGAGCAACCCCCCTCTTTACCTTGAATTGGTCAAAATATGCGGAATTTCTTACTTTTCGTGGAGGATTAGATCCAGTAACTGGTGGTCTCTGGCTGACCGATATTGCACACCATCATTTAGCTATTGCAATTCTTTTTCTGATAGCGGGTCACATGTATAGGACCAACTGGGGCATTGGCCATGATCTAAAAGATATTTTAGAAGCCCATAAAGGACCCTTTACGGGCCAGGGACATAAAGGCTTATATGAGATTCTAACAACGTCATGGCATGCTCAATTATCTCTAAATTTAGCTATGTTAGGCTCTTTAACCATTATTGTAGCTCATCATATGTATTCTATGCCCCCCTATCCATATCTAGCTACTGACTATGGTACACAACTGTCCTTGTTCACACATCACATGTGGATTGGCGCATTTCTCATAGTTGGCGCTGCTGCGCATGCAGCCATTTTTATGGTACGAGACTATGATCCAACTACTCGATACAACGATCTATTAGACCGTGTCCTTAGGCATCGCGATGCAATCATATCCCACCTCAACTGGGTATGTATATTTTTAGGATTTCACAGCTTTGGTTTGTATATTCATAATGATACCATGAGCGCTTTGGGGCGCCCCCAAGATATGTTTTCTGATACCGCTATACAACTACAACCTGTCTTTGCTCAATGGATACAAAACACCCACGCTTTAGCACCTGGTACAACGGCCCCTGGTGCAACAACAAGTACCAGTTTGACTTGGGGGGGGGGCGGCTTAGTGGCAGTGGGTGGCAAGGTTGCTTTGTTACCTATTCCATTAGGAACCGCAGATTTTTTGGTACATCATATTCATGCATTTACGATTCATGTGACCGTATTGATACTCTTGAAAGGTGTTCTATTTGCTCGCAGTTCTCGTTTGATACCGGATAAAGCAAATCTTGGGTTTCGTTTCCCTTGCGATGGTCCTGGAAGAGGGGGGACATGCCAAGTATCCGCTTGGGATCATGTTTTCTTAGGCCTTTTTTGGATGTACAATGCTATTTCGGTAGTAATATTCCATTTCAGTTGGAAAATGCAGTCAGACGTTTGGGGTAGTCTAAGTGAGCAAGGGGTGTTAACTCATATTACGGGAGGTAACTTTGCGCAGAGTTCCATTACTATTAATGGGTGGCTCCGCGATTTCTTATGGGCACAAGCATCCCAGGTAATTCAGTCTTATGGTTCTTCATTATCGGCATACGGCCTTTTTTTCCTTGGTGCTCATTTTGTATGGGCTTTTAGTTTAATGTTTCTATTCAGCGGGCGTGGTTATTGGCAAGAACTTATTGAATCCATTGTTTGGGCTCATAATAAATTAAAAGTTGCTCCTGCTACTCAGCCTAGAGCCTTGAGCATTGTACAAGGACGTGCTGTAGGAGTAACCCACTACCTTCTGGGTGGAATTGCCACAACATGGGCGTTCTTCTTAGCAAGAATTATTGCAGTAGGATAATGGCTAGGAGGACTTGAAAGGCATTATGGCATTAAGATTCCCAAGATTTAGCCGGGGCTTAGCCCAGGATCCCACTACTCGTCGTATTTGGTTTGGTATTGCTACCGCGCATGACTTCGAGAGTCATGATGAGATTACTGAAGAACGTCTTTATCAGAATATTTTTGCTTCTCACTTCGGACAATTAGCAATAATCTTTCTGTGGACTTCAGGAAATCTCTTTCATGTAGCTTGGCAAGGAAACTTTGAGGCATGGGTACAGGACCCTTTACACGTAAGACCCATTGCTCATGCAATTTGGGATCCTCATTTTGGTCAACCGGCCGTAGAAGCTTTTACTCGAGGGGGTGCTCTTGGTCCAGTGAATATCGCCTACTCCGGCGTTTATCAGTGGTGGTATACGGTTGGTTTACGTACTAATGAAGACCTTTATACTGGAGCTCTTTTTCTATTATTTCTATCTGCCATATCCTTAATCGCGGGTTGGTTACACTTACAACCGAAATGGAAACCCAGCGTTTCGTGGTTCAAAAATGCCGAATCTCGTCTCAATCATCATTTGTCAGGGCTATTCGGAGTAAGCTCCTTGGCTTGGACAGGGCATTTAGTCCATGTCGCTATTCCTGGATCCAGGGGGGAGTATGTTCGATGGAATAATTTCTTAGATGTATTACCGCATCCTCAGGGATTAGGCCCGTTTTTTACAGGTCAGTGGAATCTTTATGCTCAAAACCCTGATTCAAGTAGTCATCTTTTTGGTACCTCTCAAGGATCGGGAACTGCCATTTTAACCCTTCTTGGGGGATTCCATCCACAAACGCAAAGTTTATGGCTCACTGATATTGCTCATCATCATTTAGCTATTGCATTTCTTTTTCTCGTTGCTGGTCATATGTATAGAACTAACTTTGGGATTGGGCACAGTATAAAAGATCTTTTAGAAGCCCATATCCCTCCGGGGGGGCGCTTAGGGCGCGGACATAGGGGCCTTTATGACACAATCAATAATTCGATTCATTTTCAATTAGGCCTTGCTCTAGCCTCTTTAGGGGTTATTACTTCCTTGGTAGCTCAACACATGTACTCTTTACCTGCTTATGCATTCATCGCACAAGACTTTACTACCCAAGCCGCCTTATATACCCATCACCAATATATCGCAGGATTCATCATGACAGGAGCTTTTGCTCACGGAGCTATCTTTTTCATTAGAGATTACAATCCGGAGCAGAATGAGGATAACGTATTGGCAAGAATATTAGACCATAAAGAGGCTATCATATCTCATTTAAGTTGGGTCAGCCTTTTTCTTGGGTTCCATACTTTGGGACTTTATGTTCATAATGATGTCATGCTTGCTTTTGGGACTCCCGAGAAACAAATCTTGATCGAACCTATATTTGCCCAATGGATACAGTCTGCTCACGGTAAAACCTCATATGGGTTCAACGTACTTTTATCTTCAACGAATAGCCCAGCATTCATTGCTGGTCGAAACATATGGCTGCCCGGGTGGTTAAATGCTATTAATGAGAATAGTAATTCACTATTCTTAACAATAGGTCCGGGAGACTTCTTGGTCCATCATGCTATTGCTCTAGGTTTACATACAACTACATTAATCTTAGTAAAAGGTGCTTTAGATGCACGTGGTTCCAAGTTAATGCCAGACAAAAAGGATTTTGGATATAGTTTTCCTTGCGACGGGCCAGGACGGGGTGGTACCTGTGATATTTCGGCTTGGGACGCATTTTATTTGGCAGTTTTCTGGATGTTAAATACCATTGGATGGGTTACGTTTTATTGGCATTGGAAGCATATTACATTATGGCAGGGTAACGTTTCACAGTTTAATGAATCTTCCACTTATTTGATGGGATGGTTAAGGGATTACCTATGGTTAAACTCTTCGCAACTTATCAATGGGTATAACCCCTTTGGTATGAATAGTTTATCAGTCTGGGCGTGGATGTTCTTATTTGGACATCTTGTTTGGGCTACTGGATTTATGTTCTTAATTTCCTGGCGTGGGTATTGGCAGGAATTGATTGAAACCTTAGCATGGGCCCATGAGCGCACGCCCTTGGCCAATTTAATACGATGGAGAGATAAACCAGTGGCTCTGTCCATTGTGCAAGCAAGATTGGTTGGATTAGCCCATTTTTCCGTAGGTTATATATTCACTTATGCAGCTTTCTTGATTGCCTCCACCTCGGGCAAATTCGGTTAAGTTTTTATATCTTTATCTTGTATCCCCGAGAATCTCATTTCTTTTGATGGAGAAGGGCCCATGCCTTCTTCTATTTCTACATCTAGGATCCTACTTCTAACATTGATACTGATAGGGAACTGAACCGTTATGGCAACGAAGGGTTTGATTCAGAGGGAGAAGAAGAGACAAAAATTGGAACAAAAATATCATTTGATTCGTCGATCCCTAAAAAAAGAAATATGCGAAGTTCTGTCTTTGAGTGATAAATGGAAAATTCATGGAAAGTTACAAGCCTCACCGCGCAATAGTGCACCTACCCGTCTTCGTCGACGTTGTTTTTCAACCGGAAGATCGAGAGCTCACTATCGAGACTTTGGACTATCCAGACACATACTTCGGGAAATGGTTCATGCATGTCTGTTACCGGGGGCAACAAGATCGAGTTGGTAAGGCTTAAATAAAAAAAAGAGTCCCTTTCATTTTCTATCCATTTCTAGGATGAGTGGTCGAAGGAGGGCCCCTTGTCCCATTCTGTATAAATGGGCTATACTATTTATACAGATATGGGAGAGGGGCGCATTCAATCCCTGTTTTTGTGTATCTCTTCGTTCCTAGTTCGTCTATTCATGGCGGGGTAGAGCAGCTTGGTAGCTCGCAAGGCTCATAACCTTGAGGTCACGGGTTCAAATCCCGTCCCCGCAACGCGTAGTAGAGCAGCTTGGTAGCTCGCAAGGCTCATAACCTTGAGGTCACGGGTTCAAATCCCGTCTACGCAACATTAACATTTTTTGCCAAAAATTTGCCAAAAAAAATGTACGAAAAAGAAAGTTGTATATTATTCCAATCAAACCCATTCTAAAGATTAGAAATAAACAAAGGGAAAGGCAAGTGGACCTAACCCGTTGAATCATAACTATACCCCCTATTCTGATATTAGATATTAAAGGTCCCTCGGGATGAAATTCTAAGAGTGCCTTTTTTTATTTCATATTTCTTTGGACTCCGAACAAGTTTGTCGATATTTCCCGTTGAATCTTCTTCTTAGCCTAGAAGTTCCACGGAATAAAGAAATTTTAGATTCCCCTCCCCTTCCTTCATAGAGAAAGGCTTATTCTAAGTCACAGCAGAAGCGCCCTTGTCAGTTCAATAACTTTCTTTGATTCCAGAATACAATACAATAGAAATTTCGATTTCTATCAATATCGCTAGATTTGTATAAATTATAAATAGATAGGATCATAGCTTCATGTACTAAATATTTCGATAATGACGTGAGGGCCCCTTTTGTTCCGGGAATGTAATGGAAAGGGAATGGAGAATGAGTGCGAGAAAGAGACTTTCTATTTACAGTTTTTCACTTTTCTATTATTAAATTGAATACAATAGCAATATTCAATAATAACAATATTCAATACAATAGGAAATTCCATTTTTTTTTTCGAAACCCATTCGAGTTTGATTAGAAGGGGTAGTGTACGAGAAATCAAATCATACATAAAGGAAAGGGTTGAATCCTCGAAGGCTCCGAAAATCTCACGAGGGTGCTCGGAAATGGTTGAAGTAGTTGAACAGGAGGATCCCTATGACTATTGCCCTTGGTAAATTTACCAAAGACGAAAACGATTTATTTGATATTATGGATGACTGGTTGCGAAGGGACCGTTTCGTTTTTGTAGGTTGGTCCGGCCTATTGCTATTTCCTTGCGCCTATTTCGCTTTAGGAGGTTGGTTCACAGGGACAACCTTTGTAACTTCATGGTATACCCATGGATTGGCCAGCTCCTATTTAGAAGGTTGCAATTTCTTAACCGCGGCAGTTTCTACTCCTGCTAATAGTTTAGCACACTCTTTGTTATTACTATGGGGTCCCGAAGCACAGGGGGATTTTACTCGTTGGTGCCAATTAGGGGGTCTGTGGACTTTTGTTGCTCTCCACGGCGCTTTCGGACTAATAGGTTTTATGTTACGTCAATTTGAACTCGCTCGATCTGTTCAATTGCGCCCTTACAATGCAATCGCATTCTCTGGTCCAATTGCTGTTTTTGTTTCTGTATTTCTGATTTATCCACTGGGCCAGTCTGGTTGGTTCTTTGCACCTAGTTTTGGTGTAGCGGCTATATTTCGATTCATACTCTTTTTCCAAGGATTTCATAATTGGACATTGAACCCATTTCATATGATGGGAGTTGCTGGCGTATTGGGCGCTGCTTTACTATGCGCTATTCATGGCGCTACCGTAGAAAATACTTTATTTGAAGATGGCGATGGTGCAAATACATTCCGTGCTTTTAATCCAACTCAAGCCGAAGAAACTTATTCAATGGTCACCGCTAACCGCTTTTGGTCCCAAATTTTTGGGGTTGCTTTTTCCAACAAACGTTGGTTACATTTCTTTATGTTATTTGTACCAGTAACTGGTTTATGGATGAGTGCTCTTGGAGTAGTCGGTTTGGCTCTGAACCTACGCGCCTATGATTTTGTTTCCCAGGAAATCCGTGCGGCGGAAGATCCCGAATTTGAGACTTTTTACACCAAAAATATTCTCTTAAACGAAGGTATTCGTGCTTGGATGGCGGCTCAAGATCAGCCTCATGAAAACCTTATATTCCCTGAGGAGGTTCTGCCACGTGGAAACGCTCTTTAATGGAACTTTAGCTTTAGCTGGTCGTGATCAAGAAACTACCGGTTTTGCTTGGTGGGCCGGAAATGCCCGACTTATCAATTTATCCGGCAAACTGTTGGGGGCTCATGTAGCCCATGCGGGCTTAATTGTCTTCTGGGCGGGAGCAATGAACCTATTTGAAGTGGCTCATTTCGTCCCAGAGAAGCCTATGTATGAACAAGGATTCATTTTACTTCCCCACTTAGCTACTCTAGGTTGGGGGGTAGGTCCGGGCGGGGAAGTTATAGACACCTTTCCATACTTTGTATCTGGAGTACTTCATTTAATTTCCTCCGCAGTCTTGGGTTTTGGTGGTATTTATCATGCACTTCTTGGACCCGAGACTCTTGAAGAATCTTTTCCATTTTTCGGTTATGTGTGGAAAGATAGAAACAAAATGACCACAATTTTGGGTATTCACTTGATCTTGTTAGGTATAGGCGCTTTTCTTCTAGTATTCAAGGCTCTTTCTTTTGGGGGTATATATGATACCTGGGCTCCCGGGGGGGGGGATGTCAGAAAGATCACCAACCTGACCCTTAGCCCAAGTGTTCTATTTGGCTATTTACTAAAGTCCCCCTTTGGAGGGGAGGGCTGGATTGTTAGTGTAGACGATTTAGAAGATATAATTGGAGGGCACGTATGGTTGGGTTCCATTTGCATCCTTGGGGGAATCTGGCATATCTTAACCAAACCCTTTGCGTGGGCTCGTCGTGCGCTTGTATGGTCTGGCGAGGCTTACCTGTCTTATAGTTTAGCTGCTTTATCAGTTTTTGGTTTCATCGCTTGTTGCTTTGTCTGGTTCAACAATACCGCTTATCCGAGTGAGTTCTACGGACCCACTGGGCCAGAAGCTTCTCAAGCTCAAGCATTTACTTTTCTAGTTAGAGACCAACGCCTTGGGGCTAACGTGGGATCCGCCCAAGGACCCACTGGTTTAGGGAAGTACCTAATGCGTTCCCCGACCGGAGAAGTTATTTTTGGAGGAGAAACTATGCGCTTTTGGGATCTGCGGGCTCCCTGGTTAGAGCCTCTAAGGGGTCCCAATGGGTTGGACTTGAGTAGGCTGAAAAAAGACATACAACCTTGGCAAGAACGGCGTTCGGCGGAATATATGACGCACGCTCCCTTAGGTTCTTTAAATTCTGTAGGTGGCGTAGCTACCGAGATCAATGCAGTCAATTATGTCTCTCCTAGAAGTTGGTTAGCTACCTCTCATTTTGTTCTAGGGTTCTTCCTATTCGTAGGTCATTTATGGCACGCAGGACGAGCTCGTGCAGCTGCAGCAGGATTTGAAAAAGGAATTGATCGTGATTTTGAACCTGTCCTTTCGATGACCCCTCTTAACTGATAACTGACAAAGTGAATAGAGTGTTTTAAGGGAAGAATCCATTTGATCCCAACATACATATTGAAGGGGGATTAGGTTATACTTAAAAAGTATTCCTTTGTCCTTTCTTTTCCACTTTTCAACTCATCTCTTTCTAATCTGCTTTTTTCTGGCTCGGCTCTCATACCTAGCCGAGCCTTTTCTCTTTAATGAGACGAAGAAACTGGGCAAAAACAAGAAAGAGACAAATAGATTCACGGAACAAAAGGAGAGAGAGGGATTCGAACCCTCGACAGTTCCGTGGTATGAACTATACCGGTTTTCAAGACCGGGGCTATCAACCACTCAGCCATCTCTCCGAAGGATAATTTGTATTTTATTTTTATTACACCGAATAGAACATGGATGCATGATTGAGACTATCACTATACTATAGATATCGGGCACGAATCTATGAGTCTATTTATCTACATATGTCGATTTATCCCCATATATAGAGAGATCCAAGATCCGTCAGGCCTCTGTAAAAAAAAAAGCCCCAGTAGGACAAATCAAAAAATAAAGTAGTATAAAGATAAAGAAAGGGTGGAAATAAGTCATAGAAAATGAAAATCAATGGGTTCATGGTAAAATCCCTATATCATGTATATTCTATATTTTATTACAATTAGAGTTCGGGGCTGCTAGAGGGATCAAATGGTATATTTATTGGTGATGCGGGGGATTATAAACATGACTATTGCTTTCCAATTGGCTATTTTTGCATTAATTGCTACTTCAGCAATCTTACTTATCGGTGTACCCATTGTATTTGCTTCTCCTGAGGGTTGGTCAAGTAATAAAAATGTTCTATTTTCTGGTACATCGTTATGGATTGGATTAGTCTTTCTTGTGGCTATTCTGAATTCTCTCATCTCTTGAACCTATTCGTTCACGACAGAAAAATGAAATGACCTCTCCCACAAGTGCTTTCGTTTCGGACTCCAAAACACATGAAAATTCAATAAAAGTGCCCGCCCCAACCAAATAAAGAAAACGAAAAATGGGAGGGAGGGGGGTCCAACTTCTGGAATAAACAATAAAAATAATAAGACCAAAGATTGAGATATTGAATTTATTCAACTCATTTCCATTACCCATTAAATTATGTATTGTATTAATTCAATTAGTATTTCAATTAAATCGCCTTGCGCAGTATTCTTTTTATCCAAGAAAAAAAGAAATATTAAATTAGATTCGAATAATAAAAATGGATAATGCACTAATGGAATAGTATTATAGAATTGGAATCCTCTATATTGATTATTCTCATTTTTCTATATTAATCTATTTTTATTTTATTTAATATGAAATTCAAATTAAAGAAATGATGAAAGAAATATATGTTATATATATTAATCTTATTCATATATAATAAAGAGAAAGAACTGCAATAGATAATTCTATTACTATGTACTATAAGTTCTATTAGTAATTTAATAGAATATATACTAAATAGATGCTAAATTCAAATAAATAAGAAATACGAATTTTAAAAACACTAAAACTAGAAATAGAATGAAATTTGATAATAGGGGTACTATAACTAGCACACTTTTCTTTATCCATCCCAACATTACACTGCTTTACTCCAGGGCGGATAGCGGGAATCGAACCCGCGTCTTCTCCTTGGCAAGGAGAGGTTTTACCATTCGACTATATCCGCGCCGGGTTTGACTTACCCGGCCTTTCCATTATGAAAAGACGTTCATTTTTCTTTTTCTTCTTTAAGACTTGTTTAAGACAAGCCACCAATTCCTATTCTTTACTTGTACCTGCTTATAAAATAAACAGGCAAGATCTCTATACTCGGTTTGAGAGAAGGATTGACAAAAACAGTCAATTCCGGAGTTTGGTGAAGATGCCACAATACCCACATGATCACCAGGCTCGTTATTAGGTTTTTTAGCGGGTTCCTGGAAATCAGAAATTCCAATCCACTATCTGATTGGAATTCTTTCCAGAATGCCCGTAAAAAAGATAATAATCTGGCGCCCTTCCAAGGAGAGTGCGGTGCTGAGTATGCCGGAAAAGACCGGCAAGACAACCGCAACAACCGCACATCATCGATCGAAATCAGCCAGA
>OY997599.1:0-42186 GCA_963921825.1 Erodium maritimum | reverse complement strand
CGTAGTTCTATCTACCTCATCCAACCCAACTCCTCTCATAGCAGAACGTTGACACTAAGCAATTAGCCTACCTTTTTTTAAGGACAGCGATTAGAAAGCCTAACAGTCTATTTAAATATATTTGAATATAGAAAGAAATAGAAGCCCCCCGATCCCATTCCTTAACTGATAAAGAAAAGATCGCTTTTTTTATGAGAAATCTGCTGGTCCGATGGCTATTCTCCACTAACCACAAGGATATAGGGACTCTCTATTTCATCTTCGGTGCCATTGCTGGAGTGATGGGAACATGCTTCTCAGTACTGATTCGTATGGAATTAGCACGACCCGGCGATCAGCTCCTTGGTGGAAATCATCAACTTTATAATGTTCTAATAACGGCTCACGCCTTTTTAATGATCTTTTTTATGGTCATGCCGGCCATGATAGGTGGGTTTGGAAATTGGTTTGTTCCTATTTTAATAGGGGCACCTGACATGGCATTTCCACGCTTAAATAATATTTCATTTTGGTTGTTGCCACCAAGTCTCTTGCTCCTATTAAGCTCAGCCTTAGTAGAAGTGGGGAGCGGGACTGGGTGGACGGTCTATCCGCCCCTAAGTGGTATTACCAGTCATTCTGGGGGAGCAGTGGATTTAGCCATTTTTAGTCTTCATCTATCGGGTATTTCATCCATTTTAGGTTCTATCAATTTTATAACAACTATCTTCAACATGCGTGGACCCGGAATGACTATGCACAGATTACCCCTATTTGTGTGGTCCGTTCTAGTCACAGCATTCCTACTTTTATTATCACTTCCGGTACTGGCAGGGGCCATTACCATGTTATTAACCGATCGAAACTTTAATACAACCTTTTTTGATCCCGCTGGAGGGGGAGACCCCATATTATATCAGCATCTCTTTTGGTTCTTCGGTCATCCAGAGGTATATATTCTAATTCTCCCTGGATTTGGGATCATAAGTCATATCGTTTCCACTTTTTCAGGAAAACCGGTCTTCGGGTATCTCGGCATGGTTTATGCCATGATCAGTATAGGTGTTCTTGGATTTCTTGTTTGGGCCCATCATATGTTTACAGTGGGCTTAGACGTTGATACCCGTGCATACTTCACCGCAGCTACCATGATCATAGCTGTCCCCACTGGAATCAAAATCTTTAGTTGGATCGCTACCATGTGGGGAGGCTCCATACAATACAAAACACCTATGTTATTTGCTGTGGGATTCATCTTTTTGTTCACCGTAGGAGGACTCACTGGAATAGTACTGTCTAATTCTGGGCTAGACATTGCTCTACATGATACTTATTATGTGGTTGCACATTTCCATTATGTACTTTCCATGGGAGCCGTTTTTGCTTTATTTGCAGGATTTTACTATTGGGTGGGTAAAATCTTTGGTCGAACATACCCGGAAACTTTAGGTAAAATCCATTTTTGGATCACCTTTTTCGGGGTGAATCTGACCTTCTTTCCCATGCATTTCTTAGGGCTTTCAGGTATGCCACGTCGCATACCAGATTATCCAGATGCTTACGCTGGATGGAATGCCCTTAGCAGTGCCGGCTCTTATATATCCGTAGTTGGTATTTGTTGTTTCTTCGTGGTCGTAACAATCACTTTAATTAGTGGAAATAACAAAAGATGTGCTCCAAGTCCTTGGGCTCTTGAAGAGAATTCAACCACATTGGAATGGATGGTACAAAGTCCTCCAGCTTTTCATACTTTTTTAGAACTTCCAGCTATCAAGGAGACGAAGGAGGTGAAGTGAAGTCAAAGGCGACGAAGTTGCTTTCACTACAGAACCATGCCTTTCTTGCTTGCACCAGTTTATCCTCTCAAAAGCGTATCCCGCTTTGCGCCTTCTCTTTTTCTTTTTTGTGTTCGTGACAGTGATATGACCTATGTCTATGTAAGCTATAGAAGGCACTTCAAGCTTCTCTTCTAGACGCGGTATATCACTGGAAGACTAAGCTGGGGGTTCCGATGGAGTGCTCCGTCGGTTGGATGGGGGTTCAATTAACACCCCTTTTCAAAGAAGGGAAAGGGGCCAATGACAAGGAGTCAAATGGTCGACCAAAATTCCCTCCAGACGTAGCTGAAAGGTGAACTGGGGAAAGAAAGTCGCGATTTTGCATTTGAAAGGGATAACTTCCGTTATACCTTAAAAAAATGCTTGCTGAAAATCAAAGAAAGAAGGTCCTTTTTCCCACGCCTAGCTCGTTCGGTCAAACCAACGCAACGATTCTCATAAAAAGTAATGAATGAAAAGTTTCTAGTGAAACTTCTAGATATAGAAATAACAGAACCATCCCTTCCATAATGGTTCGCACTAAAAAAAATCTTTCTATAAAAAAACAAAAGGAAAAGGGAGTCAAAATAAGTGGTTTACATAGAACCGACGAGAAGTGCTTTATGATTCAATCTCAGAGGCATTCTTATCATTTGGTAGATCCAAGTCCATGGCCTATTTCGGGTTCACTCGGAGCTTTGGCAACCACCGTTGGAGGCGTGATGTACATGCACTCATTTCAAGGGGGTGCAAAACTTCTCAGTTTGGGCCTCGTATTTATCCTATATACGATGTTCGTATGGTGGCGCGATGTTCTACGTGAATCCACCTTGGAAGGACATCATACCAAAGTCGTACAATTAGGACTTCGGTATGGTTTCATTCTGTTCATCGTATCGGAGGTTATGTTCTTTTTTGCTTTTTTTTGGGCTTTTTTTCATTCTTCATTGGCCCCTTCCGTAGAGATCGGAGGTATTTGGCCCCCTAAAGGGATTGGGGTTTTAGATCCTTGGGAAATACCTTTTCTTAATACCCTTATTCTCCTTTCATCCGGAGCTGCCGTAACTTGGGCGCATCATGCTATACTGGCGGGGAAGGAAAAACGAGCAGTTTACGCTTTAGTAGCTACTGTTTTACTGGCTCTAGTATTCACTGGCTTTCAAGGAATGGAATATTATCAAGCACCATTCACTATTTCAGATAGTATTTTTGGTTCTACCTTCTTCTTAGCAACTGGCTTTCATGGTTTTCATGTGATTATAGGTACTCTTTTCTTGATCATATGTGGTATTCGCCAATATCTTGGTCATCTGACAAAGGAGCATCACGTTGGCTTTGAAGCTGCTGCATGGTACTGGCATTTTGTAGACGTGGTTTGGTTATTCCTATTTGTATCTATCTATTGGTGGGGAGGTATATGAAGGAAAGAAGGAGTCGATTGAGGCGACGAAGTCGGAAGACAAAGAGAAAGGGGCTTTTCAAAAGAATTACTGAGGCGACGAAGTCGGAAGCAAAGGCAGATTGACCAGAATAATTTGATTTCTTAATTCTAAGTAGAGGGGAACTTCGCTCCTCTTTTTAGAGTAGCTCCGATTTAGTTTGAAGGGTGGAAGATAAAAGAGCTTGACTTGACGAGACTGTCTTTGGAGACGTCCATTAAGATTAAGAAAGGATTTTCACTTTATACATATTCTCTGACCAGAATAGAGATAGATTGCCTTTCTTAATCCGAAAAAACTCGATCTTTTAGCGTAGCCCTTTTCCTTATAGGCCTGCATCCTCAAATAAAAAATGCTTTACGGGGTAAAAGTTTGACATGATAATAACCTCTAACAGATATACAGACTAGATAGTTGGCATGTAAAAAGCTCTTCCTCAAGCGCTATCACTCTTCTGTAGGGTATCAAATCCATTTTTCCGGGATTTTGGGTAGCGAGACCATTTGCTCTTTGAATCGGGTCCTAAATCATCTCAATTTTCTAGGTTTTGACCCTAGGGCGAAAGGGAAAAATAGATAGATATAGGATTTTTATATAGTTGGAGTTGATAGACGATTGGGATATGAAGTCTAGCATGTTTGTAAGACGAAGGAAAGCATCTTGCTTAGTTGGATGAGCAAGGGAGTACTGGAGCTAAGCGAACCAAGATATGGAGCTAAACAAGAGGCGTAGGCCAAAGCGTTACGGGCAAGCGGTAGTCCCCGGCACCCGATATTCGGGTAAGGGAAACTTGTAAAGGTGGGAAGGTCCTACCGGAGGGAAAATAAGACGAAATTACTAGGGTTAACAACGAAAAGGTGACGTTTCAGCTTCAGATTTCAATTAGGGTTTTCTCTTCAGCAGAGATGCTGGCAGATACCTTGGTTATTCAAGAAAGTGCTTGGATATTCTATTCAAAAAGAAGACTAACTGAGCGAGTTGTCGAATCGAAGTCTAACCGCGAGCTTACCTAAGCGAGTTTTGTCTAGCTGAGCTATGAAACCTATGACTTAACCGATCTTAAAGCAAAGCGCGCTCTATCTAACTGATAAAAAAGGGACGATAGGTTTCAAAAACGAATAGAAAATTATCTCCAATACATGTACATGTCTCAACTTATAGTCTGGTAAATGCTGAGTCAATCATTGTGACTTGGTGAATCGATCACTCGAGGTCTTTATTTTGCATACCCTTGTGGCGACGGAAAGGTCCAGTATGCGTCTCAATGTAATCGAGCCCTTTCCTTTCACTTTCATGATGACATTTCAAAACTTAAACTCAAAGAATTCACTTCACAATTCTTTTGGTGGATCAAATCCTGTCTATGAACAAAGGTGTCAAGGTTATAAATAAACTGTCCAGTCAAGGAGGAGTTACCTTTAATGCAAGCAAGCTCCCCGAGCTTTCCAATCTGAACCAAAGTTTCCTGAAGAAGAAAGGCCAGATCTGGTCTTCTAAAGAACTACTTGAGAATTTGTTCATAGGTTTTACTTACATTGAAGATAAATAGAATAGGAGATACAAAGGCTAAAGTGAGTGAACTAATTGAGTCCTTCTTCCCTCTTCCTGATAGTCGAGCAACTGGGTACCTGGGTGACCGATAGCGAAGTAGTACCGTGAGGGAAGGGCTAAAAGAACCCCTAGCGGGAAATAGAACATGAAACCGTACCCAATATGCCTATTGGGGATGAGACGAGGGCTCGCGTGCCTGTTGTGAAGAATGTGCCGGCGACTCATTGGCAGTGGCTTGGTTAAGCCACCGGAGCCGAAGCGAAAGCGAGTTGGGCTGCTTATGGACCCGAACCTGGCTATCCACGACCAGGTTTTGAAATATCTGGTTCGAAAGGACCAGGATGAAGTTTGGATGAAACTAAGCGGGAGGAGGGGAAATTATCTTCCCTACGGGGAGGAGGGGTAAGCGTGATTTTGAAGCTTTCAATAGAGTCTGAGACTTCATATATGCAATACTCCTCAAAAGCCAGATGCATACGTCGGTATCCCCATAATATGGATTTTGGTACCCACCAGCAGTCACTTACCAGTAGACCCGAAGCAGCACCATCTCGCCTAGTATCCTTTGGTGTCACAGCTTCCCTTCAAGTTCCGGTTACAGGAGGTGAAGATCAAGCACATCGAGACCCTGACGGAATCTAGAGGCAATGTAGCAAGAGCGAGACCCGGAAAAGAGCAAAACCCAGCAGGAGAGGCATATTTTCTAGCCATGATCGTGATAAAGATCAAGCCAGCTCCAGGCAAAGGACACAGAGGCTGAGGCCCTTATATGCTTCAATCCGCTAGAACAAGCGTAGGATGCTGACTACACTAGACCCATATAGAAGAAGCTCTATCTTCCTGTCTTGCCTTCTTTACAGGACTACTATCATGAACAACCCGAAGAAAGTGAGCGGCACCCTCTATTGCTTAGGGTAGATTGTTTCTAATATGGCTTACTCAAGAATCCGCCTCCTTCTCAACCTTTTCTTCTCCCTACTCTTTTCTTTCAGCTTAATCCCCGGGGGTTATCGCATTTTTGTCCCCTCTCGAAAGGCGGGTCGGGAGAGCTCAAAATTCTTCGGGGATAAACAAAAGAACCACATTCAGATTCAGACCTAACTTTTTGGCAGAAATCGACCTGTTTAGGTTTCGGATAAAGGTACCTTTTTTGTTGAAGGTCGTGGGGGAGTATTGCATGAGTGACTTCCACTTTTTGAAATTAGACTACTGAGATTGCTACACTCGTTTGGATACTTTTCTCTGAAAGAGAGAGAGCCCCCTTCTTTCTAGCCTTATCCCTATTACTTCCCCCAAGGTTCTTATAGAACGTGTAAAGCCAAGGTTTTGCAACGCTTGGTCTTCGAGCCAAGGTTTTGCAACGCTTGGTTGTAAAACCAAGGATAAGAAATCTATGGCGTAATATACTTATTAGCGAAAAGGAATGGAAAGAACTTTGAGAAGAACTCAGCCAAACGACTCCTTATAGGCGTAGGCATCTATCTTGAGGCCCGTCTTCGTATGCACTCCTTATCCTTTTGCCTGAAACTAGATGGCTTCAACTCCATCTTGATGCTCGGCAGGGAGTCAATAAGAAGACTTCATTTCAGGGGTCTTAGCATGACCGGAAAGAAAAAGGATATAAGGGAAATACGCTATTTCAAATAGGATATGCATTAACTAGAAAGGCAGAAGGCTCTTGGATTAGGTCCCTAGGACTAACACTAGATACCACGCACACCTTGACAGAAGCAAGACTAATAGGAATTCTCTCTTGTCCTTAGACCTACCCCTCCCTCTTTTTTTGTAGAGAAGGAGAAAAATAGATCCTAAGCGACTAGGGACTTTCTTAAGTCAGATATAACTGAACTATATAAGATGCTTGAAACAGTGTCTTTCCCTTCTTACCCTGCTTACTTTTTTGCTATCCCGTGACTTACTTGACCTAGATCCTGCTTTTTTGGGCAAGAAAAGAGGCCCTATACTACCATAGGCTAAAATGCGGGCTAGAGAGTAGACCCTTTAGCACAAACTGCATTAGCATAGACTGCAGGATATGAACAGAAACTGCAGAATACCGAAGGAAAACAAATTCTCCAATGGAACTCAAGCAAGATCTATAGGCTTATATTAAGACTAGATGGATATGGAAAGAAAGCGAAATACTCAGACGTTCTCATACTTCTTTAAGTCATCTAATGTTTGATGCCCTCCATTGGTAAAGGTAAGCAGAAATGGAAGTAGCACTCCTTATATAGCTTTCCCAAGAAGCAACTATTCCTAGCTTTCTTTCTACAGGCATTTTCGAATATCATACTTACTAGCTTTCCTGGTGGGGTCAGAACCTTTGAGCGTGGGATATGATCACAAGATTCAATTGAGTCCTCCTTATGAAGCATGCTTATCAGAGGTAGCATCTTGTCTAGTAAGAGATTGTCCTGGTAAGTCACATACCCCAGCTTATGTTATCCATAAACCGAGTAGAACTGGAAGTCCCCCCATTCTTTGCCTCAGCCTGGGAAAAATATCATTCATCCCTAAATCTCGCACTCAATCGAAGGTTTCCATACAGGGGTTTCCTACGAGGGTTCTGAGAGCTTGGGTGGGGCACTAGTTAGGTTCCCATGAAAGTAGCTTTCCAGCCGTTGGGAGCTCTATTCATACAGCATTTCCATTCCGTACGCCTACATTTAGAGTCTTGAGGTAAGCCTCCCCTTAACTGTAGAGCGACTGTGTACCTCCCCCTTTGGCCTTCTTCTTATGATGTAGTTGTAGAGGAACCAGCCACTACACTAGAGATTTGAACATAAATGGACTTTCCCTCTTCTTGCTACTTAAAATCGTTATACTTTTCTAACTAAGTCAATTGAAAATAACATCGGCTGGTGAGCAAACGAGTAGTAAAGCGAGCATATAGAGAATTCACTTATAGGAATGAACCCTGCTAGTGACTGAATGCATCTTTGTGAAGGACTCGAGATAAGATCATTTTCGGAGGATAGATAATAAGCGAGTGGAATGGTTCCATCGAAAGATATAGCTATGGGATGTCAGGGGAAGAAGCGCTATACTGGTAACTTGAATACATGGCCTATTGCTATCATATCACCTGGATCGCCTAATTGATCTCTCATGCTTTAAAAAGTCAACAGCCATATTCTCAGAAGAATTCCTTGTCTCGGTCTCTGATTCGTAACTCTCCTTCTTCTATCTAAATCATTTCATACCTTCTTCTTAGAACTCATCTTCATTCCTCACTATTCGGCTATCGCCCCTCCACTCCTTTTTTCGTCCCTGAGTCCAGCTCCTACAACTCCTTCGTCCTTGCCTTCTATTCTTAAAATAGCATCTTTTCTTCCTATTAGTAGGTCTTATTGCCCGTTAAGTTCCTCTTCTGGTAGTCTAGTTGTAGTTTTGTTTTGAGCGGGTGAACCCATGTTCTATCTCGTAGTCACTTAAGCGGCAGAGTCTGTAAACTAAAATGGTCTGAGAGTTGCCTTTGGCTTCTGAACCTCTGAAACTGGACTGGAGCAAGCTACCAAGCTCCTCTTCCCCCGAATCACTACTAAATGGCGGCGTAATTGAAGTGAAATCTTTTCGATATTTCTTCTCCTCGTTCGAGCACCTGGTTCGGAGACCCAGCTCAAACCTGGGGACCTCACCTGATGGTCGATTGGCCTGACACTTCCCCCTCATCCACAGGGAGAGGATAGTACAGTACCCACCAGGGGATGCATCGCTGAGTCTCCATCTTTACTCACTGTAGTGGACTCTCGTAGATCAAAAACCTTCTTATTGAAGAGATTCCCGTTCTAGACCAAGGCTTCATAGGCCTATAGTCCATTCCCAGCGAAAGCCACTCCACTGGTTACGCATAAGTCACGGAGGAAAAGCATTCACTCGCTCGCCTATGAACGACAGACACCAGCTAGAGAAAGACAGCCAAAACCGAGGACTAGAAACTGGAAAGCACCTAGCTAGATACTCGCCATTGCCCGGTTCTTCTAGCGAATCCTATGAATGGAAATGACAGATAACGAAAGCCATTAAGAAAAGCAAGTTGTCCATCCGCTTCCTAGACTAGTATCTCCTTGTCTTCCTTGTTGAGGACTACAAGACAGACTCAATCAGCATATACCTCGGCAAAGGAAAGAGGAGAAGCAGGGGCTAAGCCTGATCTTTCTTTATATATGAGTAATCGCAGTAGAGATCAAAGTAGATTTAATTCATCTTCTAAAAAAAGAGTATATATACGCTATTTCATTATGAGTTCGCCTATTAATAGAACAAGTGCATCAGGGTGCATTCCCGGGTCTCCTCTTCATCACCTAAAGGTGCGAAGCGAAAAAGTTCATTTTCAATTTCATCGAGATTGGATTGAGTTAGTGTTCAGATGTGCTCGTCCAGTACAAAAACATGGTTCCATTTGCCAGGCAAGTTCACATCATCTGTCGGTCATGAAGAAGTAGTACGTTCGAACGTCAGGCTGTATATCGGTTGTCTCGGGTCGAAAGATCTTCATAACTAACGAATGGTGTGAGCTGCGGTACAGGTTTCTTTTTCCTTTGGCTCTACTTT
Source organism: Erodium maritimum (assembly GCA_963921825.1). Classification (NCBI taxonomy): domain Eukaryota; kingdom Viridiplantae; phylum Streptophyta; class Magnoliopsida; order Geraniales; family Geraniaceae; genus Erodium; species Erodium maritimum. The sequence continues at coordinate 32,843 of OY997599.1, read as the reverse complement.
GATCTCTGGTTGAGTACCTTCCTTCTATGTAGTGAATTCAAGAATAGTGCGATGGAGTTTAGGGAAATCCTTATAGTTATAGAAGTCTAAGAGCCAGATAGCAGCTTCACTCGACTGCCTTAAGATGTTATATTCATGCTGGGGAAGCAGTGATAGGAGAATATGATAGACAGTGGATCTTACAATGCTAATTCAACATGCTGGGAAGAAAGACGCTTACTTGCTTATTCGTTTACCTGGCCTGATCTTTCATTCCGTTAGGGACACCTGTCCTATCGCTATCAAGAATAAGGGATTGCCCTTTTCTTGGGAAATGGAATCTCTCTGACCTCTTTCAAGTAAAGAACTTTGCCTTGTCTAGAGCTGGAATTGCACGATATCCTAAACCATTCCATAGAGTTCAACCTGCATTGGGCTTTAGTTAAGCTACACCCATTTTAGAATAGGATCTTTTATGTAGCCCAACTCATAGAGAGTTCTGTCACTTGGTCTGAACCTATTTATTCTATTCCTATGATTGTTCAGTGATGGCTTTTCTCCTTTTAGGATTAGGTTTCTATCCCATATCGTGTTGTGCTAAGCTCATTTATCTTATTAGGTATTACCTTTTGTACTCTGTGGACGTTCAGATTGCATACCATGCAAGTCATTTATTATCCACACATGTCATACATCTTTCATATAGGATGATCTTAGAAAGCACCTAAGTGTTGGACATTTGCATGATACAGGTAAACTATAGCCTAGAAAGAAGCAGGCAAATCGCTCTAGGTTAAAATAGAACCTACCTCGGAAAACGACTTTCGAAAACTATTACTGCAGATCGACAGATCGACATCGGGGGTGGCCCCAACCTAGGCTGTGACGCTTCCTGTTGAGTACACAATTAAGACTTTAAGTTCGTTTACACAGTACGAGAAAGACAATTATAAAGATATAAAGAATGGGACTAAAGCAACTTTTTTAGATTATATTCTTTAATATAGCAATAGCATCAACATGACAATAACTTTCATCCAACTAGTTTTATCGTAATAGAAGAAAAAGAATAAGAACGCCCAAAAACTCCCATTTCTTTTTTGGTTGGACCAACCCAACCAGCAATTGTAGACAAGTCTTTCTTCATTTTTTTGAAAGAAGCAGAACAAAGAAAGAAAATAGGACAATTATGCCATTCAGAAGAAGTATTCTAGAAAGGGAAAGACTCTTACGAGAAAGTGGAGAAGGGCGAAGGGGTCGTTCTAATTTTATCTCATTCCATTCCAGTGGCTCGACCAGTAGGCAATCGCGAAAACTAAAAAATCCATGGTTTCCCGGCAGCACCCTATTTAGCGCAACTTGTTTCGGAAACCGAAAAAGGGTTTTCGAATATCTTGTTCAAAGTCCAGGTCCTACTCGTCAATTGTATTGGGACGAAAAAGCAGCAGATAGGTTGGAGTTATTACCTTCATCTTCTGGGGACTCCACGCACCAGGATCCGCTTTCACTATACGGGCAATACCGATCTACTTTAGTATCTCATATGGATGTAGAAAAAGCTTCTCATTTGGATGAATTGGAAACGTCTCTTTTCCATTTCTATTTACCTAGTTCATATCTTTCTTTCGTGTGTTCCCGAAAAAAATAGCGTAACTAAGACTGTTATTAAGAACCTAACAGAAAAGTATGGATTGTAGCTCTATTCAATCAGCTCGTACCTCGCTGCACGGACCCTTTCAGCCTGCATTCGCGCCTCCCTTAGTCTAACAACATCTAAGGACTACTTACTTCATCTGACTCTTCGATTTAAGTGGATGAAGAGGAAGCAACAGACACTAACTAATAAGCTAAGTTCTTCGAATGAAGTTGAAAAGTGGCGAACGGGGCTTGTGTTTTATTGTTCCATTCCAATAAGTCGTTTCCATCTAGGTTTGTGAGCTTACTTACTTGGAACTTCCAGTCGTCAGTCAAAGCTCCAATTCGAGACCTGTAGTTGCGAAATAGTTTATGATCGGGTTAGTTAAAAAGGAAGTTTAGAATGATAGATTTTACCATTATGCCGAAGTTAACAAGCACAGGCGTGCAAGCCATCAGATTAAGGTTTATCTCCGCTTTTACTTCATAGCATGAAGGGTTATGCTATCTATTCATGAGGCCATTATATGGCCGCCAGAGATCACCGTAATGCTCGATAAACGCCCCCATCGTCGATGATTTTCGCAACTGTCCTAGCAGCCACTTATGCACCTGGCTACTAATAGATTTCATTTCCTTCATTGACATAGTTTTACAATTCCCTATTTCATTATTTTATTTTTCAACGTGGTATACTTCGTAACGAAAGCATTCAAGAGCAACTCCGTTCCATACTTAAGCCCCTTAATTTGACAACGAAGCAGCATAATGCCCCATAGTTTAGAAGCTCATCTCACAGGCATCCCTTCCTGCTATTGATGTTGATGGGCCTAGTCTACTGCCTTCCCTCATTACTCTCCTAAGCTCTTTCATAATGAAAGTGGATGACGAAAGAGACTCCATTTTGGAACATTTATCATATTCTAGGTATTTGGTCATTCTCATAATCTCTCTTTCTTGGTTGGATTTTACTGCCAAACGAAGGTACTCCGCACCAAAGAAAGGTTAAACGAAAACAACAAGAAATGCTTTCTTTCTTTCGAGCGGATTTAGTATCATTAAACATTGCTCGCTAGGTCTTATTTCGTAGATAGAATAGGGGATACTAGTTAGTACTGGGATAAGCTGGGGAACTCTATCTTATTAGTGTGCTTCGATTCCTTCCAATGACTCCATATATTGATTTAGGTGCGCACGCTCATATGCTAATTGACCATGAACTATATCCTCTCCCAACTTCGTTGCCTCACTCTTCGTCTTTCGTACTACTTCCAGTAACTCCCTTATTCATTCCCATCTCAGCCAGCAACTGCATCATCTTGACGAGAGCATTCCAGAAAGGGCCAGTGAAGGGATTCTCTCTATTGCTCAGTTGGCATAGAAGACAAGTCTTGACATAAGCCCATCAACCTTAGCCACCGGAGCTCCCTGCTTCGCACCTTATCCTCCTGCCTAATAATAGGAAGTAAAGAAGAAAGGAAGCATCCTTTCACAGCCTAGATGTCCTGCCCACTGAGGATGTTGGATTCCTAAATGAATTCAATGATTTACCCTTCGCCCGCTAACTCTTAGAAAGAAAGTAAACCCATGCTTGACAGTCTCAAGACTAATGATCCCTTTTTTTTTTAATAATCTACCTTTCGCCGGGATCCCGGATAAAGAAAGAGTACAGACCCGGAAAGACTCCATATGCCAAGCCCCGCTTAATCAAGACTCTCCTAATTCCATTTCTCCGCCACTCTCCTAACTTTGGAACAAAAGAAAAATATATATAGAGGAAAAAAGAATGGTAAAATGTTGTGTTGTATCAGACTGCCTGTCTTTTTGTGGTTGGATCACCAAGTTTTTGGAATGCCCCAAATTCTACTTGAGCATCCAAATCTGGATCAATACCAGCGAAAACGTCTCTGAACAAGGTTCTAGCACCATGCCAAATGTGTCCGAAGAAGAAGAGAAGAGCAAACGAAGCATGTCCAAACGTAAACCAACCCCTCGGGCTGCTACGAAAAACGCCGTCGGATTTCAAAGCAGCACGATCTAACTCAAAAATTTCACCTAATTGAGCGCGCCTAGCGTATTTTTTCACGGTAGCAGGATCACTATAAATGACTCCATTGAGTTCGCCGCCATAGAATTCAACAGTTACACCTACCTGTTCGACACTATACTTGGATTCTGCCCTTCTAAAAGGAACATCGGCTCTAACAATCCCGTCTCCGTCGACCAAAACTACTGGAAATGTTTCAAAAAAGGTGGGCATACGACGTACAAAAAGTTAAGACCCCTCTTTATCTCTAAAGATAGGGTGTCCTAACCAACCAACAGCTATTCCATCCCCATTGTCCATTGAGCCTGCTCTGAATAATCCCCCCTTTGCCGGATTATTACCAATATAATCATAAAAGGCCAATTTTTCAGGAATTTTAGCCCAAGCTTCTGATAAACTTTGATTTTCCGACAGCCCTGCACCAACTCTTCGATATATTTCTTGCTGAAAGTATCCCTGATCCCATTGATAACGAGTGGGTCCAAACAATTCGATTGGGGTAGTTGCTGAACCATACCACATAGTTCCAGCAACAATAAAAGCTGCAAAAAAGACAGCAGCAATACTACTGGAAAGGACGGTTTCAATATTCCCCATACGTAATCCTTTATATAAACGCTGGGGCGGACGTACACTAAGATGGAATAGACCCGCCAATATGCCTAATGTACCTGCTGCAATATGATGAGAAGCTATTCCTCCCGCAACAAAGGGATCAAAACCGTCCACACCCCAAGCTGGATTTACGGATTCTACCCTTCCGGTTAATCCGTAAGGATCGGACACCCAGATCCCAGGACCATACAATCCTGTTACATGAAATGCACCAAAACTAAAACAAGCCACCCCTGAGAGAAATAAATGAATTCCGAAGATCTTGGGCAAATCCAAAGAGGGTTTTCCTGTACGTTCATCAGAAAAAATTTCTAGATCCCAATACACCCAATGCCAGATAGATGCCAAAAAGCACAAGCCAGAAAACATAATATGTGCACCGGCCACACCTTCGTAACTCCAAATACCGGGATTTGTGACAGCCCCTCCTGCGATACTCCAACCACCCCATGAATCGGTTATTCCTAAACGAGTCATGAAAGGTATAACGAACATACCCTGTCTCCACATGGGATCAAGAACAGGGTCAGAGGGGTCAAAAACGGCCAATTCATATAAAGCCATTGAACCGGCCCAACCAGCAACCAGAGCCGTATGCATTATATGAACAGAAAGCAAACGGCCAGGATCATTCAATACAACAGTATGAACACGATACCAAGGCAAACCCATGGAAATCCCCCTTATATCAATGGAAAATAGGCACTATAGAAGCTTTATTGCATTGGCAAAAAAAGGATCTCCTCTTTTACCGAGAATTCTTTGGGAGAAAGATTAATGTTTGTTCCATTCTTTTAGTAATAATAGAAGAGCTTTTTTTGGTTCGTAGAAACAAAGAGAAGCAGATCTATTCTATACCCGATAACTACCAATACGCAATGGGGATTGCTCCCGTTTTCTATTTCTATGAGGGAGTCCTTTCATATTTGCTCATCATCATTTAAGTGAAAGACCCCTTATTTGCGAAAGAATTTTCCTTTATTGATTCGATTCTGTCTTCATAAGGGAGACGTTGTCATAATATGAAAGATCCTGTCAAAACAAGAAAGATGATAAGACAAAGTATTGTCATAATAAGAGAGATCCATGGATCAAATATGAAAAGAGCCCGTATTCTATTAATATATTAGGAAAAGTCATGTATTCATATAAGAAAAACATGACACGACACGGTTACGCTTCGACATACGCTCCCACATCAAAGTACACCAAAGTAGAGGTAGAGTCATTCCATTAATGGTTGCTTTTTTCTCACTTTTTTAGTATAATGATATAGAAAAGAACCCCATCAAAGTACACCAAAGTAGAGGTAGAGTCATTCCATTAATGACATGGCCCCATATATTATATATTATATGGGTTCTAGATAAAGTATAGATAAAGGGTCCACTCGCCACGTGAAAAACATGAAAAAAGGGGTTCAAAGATAACAAAGTGACGCTTAGACATCAAAGTAGACTGGAGTCATTAATTTATCAATAAAAGCCATTTAATTTTTATGCCGTTCGGTGTTCCAAAAGTATCCTTTCAAAGTCATGAAGAAGAAGAAGCCACTTGGATTGACTTATATAATCGGCTTTATCGGGAAAGAATTCTTTTCTTATGCCGAGAAATTAAAGAAGAGCTCGCAAACAACCTCGTCAGCCTTATGGTCTTTCTCGAGATAGACAATGCTACCTGGACTCAAACTATGTTTATAAACTCTCCTGGGGGGTTCGTATTTCCCGGGCTGGCTATTTATGATACCGTGCTCGCTGTGGGGGCAAGAACCGTATGCGTGGGAATCGCAGCTTCCATGGCATCTGTTGTTTTGATCGGAGGAGAACAAAGCAAACGCTTAGCATTCCCTCACGCTAGGGTAATGATACATCAGCCTCGTATGAAGGACTTTGAAGACTCGACGAGCGAGGTTCTCATGGAAACGCGTGTACTATTAGACTTGCGCGACCGCATTACACATCTTTATGTACAAAGAACAGGACAACCCCGCAGGATCATTGCTGCAGACCTAGAAGTGGATACTTATATGTCAGCAAAGGAAGCCATAACGTATGGAATTATTGATGCGATAGCTCAAAGCGTAGAAGAATAAAAAATAATATATAGAAATAGGAACGAAATCCGGTGAAACCAAAGAGGAAACCGGGTCTCTTGATGCACCCCGCGAGCAAATAGAATAGGTACTCGGATTCAGAAGATCAAAAACGAACAATCCATCTTTGGCCATCTTTGGGTCCATGGATAAAGGGAAAAGGTGTTTTTAGAATGGAAAATCGTAACAAAATCTTTTTTACGAGATTTTGAAGCAAAATAGTCATTAACCATGCGATGCCTTCTGTTTACTCGAGACCTCGAAATCTTTTTTTTTTGAGCTCGGTGTATGTAAAAAAGATACTTTGCTCTCTCGCCCCCTAATGTAATAAAGTCACAAATTTTTAAATAACGCACAAAGGTGCGTAAATTAAAATGAAAATAAATGGTAAATCTTCATTTTATGATGGGTTCCATTTGAATGGTAGATTCTATTTGAATGAGGAACTCAATCGGGCCTTCGATGATGCATCTGATTTCTATGATGAGGTGCTTGAGGAGTTGAAATGATTTTCGATAGAGGTAGAAAGGAGAGAGGTAGAAAATGGTTACGCTCCTGGAGACTCCGAGCGCCCAGAGCTATATCAGGAACAAATTCATGAATCTTTTTTTTCTTCTTTCGAATCTGAGATAAATTATAATTGAATAAAAAATAGAGCGACAGGATAGAATTGGGGGGGGGTAGCTCTAAAGAGTTCTACCCTCTCCAGCTATATCCACAACGAAAGCGATTAGAAATTCTTTAAGCATCAAAACAAAACGATGTTTCTCTTCCATTGGTTAGGATGGATCTAAACCAATCCATTAGGTCTATTATTTAGCATGCCAACTACTAACCAACTTATTAGAAACGCAAGACAGCCAGTCAGAAATGCTACGAAATCCCCTGCTCTTAGGGGGTGCCCTCAGCGCCGAGGCACATGTACTAGGACGTATGTGCGACTCGTTCCATTACGTGGACTGGGATTAGGAGTTGTCCGCTATTAACGAGTAGTAAGGAAGAATACTTAAAAACGAACAAAATCTCCTATACTTTTACTTCAGTCTTAAATTTATGGTTTTTCTATTGGTTCAAATCCAATCACCCCAATTTTGCATTTAAGAGGAAAAAGAAAAACCCGCTGGGAGTTGGAGTAATATCTTATCCCAGTAAGCGGGGGGAAATTCTATTTTAAAAGCGGAAAGAGTATACCTCTGTTCTTGCAAGAACGGACTAAGAGGGTCAGCTACCTAGCGAATCTTTCTAATTAAATACCGTTACTGTATAGGCGGGTCTTGTTGGGAAAGACCTATTACTGAATAATTTATAGGTAGAGCCAAAGAGTGTGAACTGTACAAGTTGCCACTAGGATTGATTAAAGCAAAGAGGGGGCTCCGGTGTATAGAGGAGACCTGCCCGTTCAAGAAGAAGAAGTAACCATAGAAACGATGGAACCCCCTATTTCATTATTGACTTATTTCTATTTAGCCTTTTTTATTACTAAGTCTTTTTGATACTTGGTATCAATAGAATTTTTTATTTCAAGGTGCCATGCCTAGAAAAAAAAGAAAAAATAGAGGTCAGGAAGGTTATAGTAGCAAAAGCCATTGGAATTTTTATTTTATGCATTGGAAAAATACGTTTTGTTATTAATAAACTAGGAGAGGGAAAAGGGTAACTGAAAAAAAAAAAAAGAAATCCATTAGTTATTCATCAAAGTTTCATTTATTTAATGCCCAGAACTACACGAGGATCTACAGCTCAGAAACGTAGAGCAAAAATGCATTCCTTTGCATCGGGTGCTCGAGGAGCTCATTCGACGCTTTCTCGAGTTATTGCTCAAGAGACAAGAAGAGCTTTGGCTTCGGCTCATCGTGATAGAGTTAGGCAAAAGAGGGATTTTCGTCGTTTGTGGATCACTCGGCTAAATGGAGTCATTCGCAAAAATGCGGTATTCAATCGTTACAGTCAACTAATATATAATCTATACAAGGAGCAGTTGGTTCTTAATCGCAAAATGCTTGCACAAATGGCTATCTCAAATAAGAATTGTCTTTACACAATTTATAGCTATCTTAAATATTAAATGAGTTGTCTTTACACAATTTATAGCTATCTTAAATATTAAATGAGTTGTCTTTACACAATTTCCAGTACCCAATTTACAGTGAGATTCTAAAATATAGAAGTAATTTAGAAGCTTCCGGTTAGGATGGATCTAAACCAGTCCATTAGGTATACTATTTAGCATGCCAACTACTAAACAACTTAACCAGCAATTTACTAAACAACTTAACCAGCAATTCATCAAGGAATTGCGGGATGAGTTGATAAATGAGTTTACAGAATATTTCATGAATGATTGTGCTCCTGGAAACCCCGGGCTACAGGCGGAATATCGTGAGATGTACCGTGAATATTTTTTTACTTATTTCCGAAATAAGTTCATGTACATTGCGTTGTGCGATCGAATATAGGCTTTTGCATTTGGACCAAGATGAAAGAAATTCTATTATTATCGAGAAATTTCAGCAATAGGAGAAAATTCTTTTATTGAGTTCGTTATTCCTTGCACTTAATTATAGTAAAAAAACCCACTTAGTTATACTTAATATACGAAATGAAAATTCAAAGTATTCTAAGATTAAGGTATCCCTATAACATAACAATAGAACAATAACAGGTACAAACATTAGGTACTCATTTTTAATCCAGGTAGTCCATTCTATGACAACTCTCAATAACTTGCCCTCCTTTTTAGTCCCTTTAGTAGGCTTAGTATTTCCGGCATTTTCAATAGCTTCTTTATTTCTTCATGTTCAAAAAAACAAGATTTTTTAGATTCGAAGGGGACAAAACCTTTTCTATTTTTTTTTGAATTCAAGACTTAGAGAACATAGCTATTCCATTTAGTAGAATATGATACAACAGGTGGCCCCCCCGAACGGAAAATAGCGGAAGTCTTGTGGATGTGCAAAGATGCTATATCGGTAAATGAATTCTAGTTTTTTTTATTTAATAGACAAAGAAAGAAAAATGAAATTTATTTAGGTCATTCTTCTAATAAAAAAAAAATGAAGACGAGTCCAGTATGAGCTGTCGATCTGAAAATATATGGATAGAACTTATAGCGGGGTCTCGAAAAACAAGCAATTTTTTCTGGGCTGTTAATCTACCTTTCGCCGGGATCCACTACTTTACTTTATATACGATAGCATTCACATTCAAGCATTCGTTACAAGTCGCTAATAGGAAGAGGAGCTTATGAAAGAAGAGAGAAGAGCGGATTCTCCCCCGACCGAGGGCATGAGCTACTCTCTTCTAGCCTTCGCCTAAGAGATTCAATGGCATGGCTTATTCTTTTTGTTTCAAGCATGAGTGAGCAGTGGATTCTCTAATTAAGATATAGGAGTCAACCATCAAGAAATCCTCAACTATTTCACCGGTTCTTCGCCTGTGGAGACGATGGACCCAATTTCTCAAATCCAGAAGATGGAAATGGAGATCAGGAGGTGTGAATCGGAGCAAAACACTTTGTTTGCCCAACTGATGAGTAAGCAAAAGGAGCTCGAAAGGGCCCCATGGTGGCAGGAACCAATCTGGCTCAAGGCTGAAATAAATAGGTTGTGGGATCTGATAGAGGAATGGCGATATGGTGAGTATGTGGTGAGAGATGAACTCGAATTCGCGAAACACCAACATCAGAGGACCGCGCCTGCACCTGTGGAGACTACGGCCACGTTCCGTCAACCAGCCATGTCGGAATCAGATTCAGAGGATTTGTCTCATCCTATTGATTTGATCGCATAGATGACGCCGACCTACCCGTGTGTGTGGGTGCCTAGTGTTTACTTCGCTATCGCTAAATCACTTCTTTTACGGATTTGACTTATTATTCGTAGCTCTTCATCTCGACTTTAGAACTCCAAGATCAAACTCGATTGACCGAACAGCTCCCCTCCTATAGATATTAGTAGTAGTCTCTAGACCCTCTGAATGGGGACCAAATAAGCGATATGCTTTACTTTCAAGATCGAAGTATAGATTGACTAAGAAGCAGCACTGTTTGACCTACTAAAGAAACGGGTGAGAACAAGTGTCAAGAGGGATGTATTTCACTCCCACAAGAAATCCCTAACCTTCAATAGCTGACTGGTCTACCTCCCGGCAATTAATACATCTTTTTTTTGACTTCCCTTATCCATAGTAAATTCTCTAGAGGACAGAAGAGGTTATTTATATGCTCGGAAGAGGAAGGATTGTCTCTAAGCTGACCCTATCCTTTATTTATCCCAAACTTGATTGGTGACTAATTGGTATTGAGATGAGATAGAGCTAACCCCCTTTGCGAGCTATAAGGAACCTCTCTTCATCGCGTAGCTCGAGAAAGAAAGACTTCTTCGTATAACTCGAGTAACTGTAGGTCGAGCGTCTTCAAACCTCTTATATTCATAAGAACGGTACCTGGATTCCAGTCGTACAAACAAAATTGTATAACTATACTATAACAAGGAGTGTGGCCCATTTGGGATCGGGTCCATGACTAGGATGAAGTTTGGATGAAACTAAGCGGAGGTCCGTTAGGTGCTCGACCGTAGGTTATTCATATCTCTTTCGAAGAGGGAGAGGGAAGCGGAAGAGAAAGCAAGAGAAGCGGAAGAGAAAGCAAGAGAAGCGGATGCTTTAGCTTGTGCAAGAGAAGCGGATGCTTTAGCTTGTGAAAGGGAAGCGGATGCTTGTGAAAGGCAAGCTTTAGCTTGTGACAGTAGGGACCCAGTTCTCGACCATAGGGAGAGGTTATTCATATCTCGGGAGAGGGTAGAAGAAGAGAAAGCAATAGAAGAAGAGAAAGCAAATACATCTATTTCAGAGAAAGAAAATCCATCTAGGTTATTAGATGCTGAAAGGAAGAGATTCTTTGATGCTAGGGAGAGGGAAACAGAGGAAGAAGAGAAAGAGAGGCAATGGGAGGATAAAATAAGAAAGTGGAAAGCTGAGATAGCTGAGATAGAAAGGAGGGAAAGGGAAGAGAAAGAAAGGCAAAATCCTCCTAATACTCAGACTTGGGCAGAGGAAATCAGAGAGTTTCAAGCTTATAAAGAGAAATTGTTAGCTGAAATTGCTGAGAATCCATTTGAAGAAGAAGAGAAAGAGAGGTTCATTGAGGCTCGGGAGAGGGATAATACTTGGACTTGGGAGAAAGAGAGGGATAATACTTGGACTTGGGAGAGGGAAACAGAAACAGAAGAAGAAACAGAAACAGAAGAAGATAAAGAATGGGAGGCGAAAGCAAGGGAAGAATGGGAGGCGAAAGCTAGGGAAGCGGAAGAGAGGATGAAACTGCTAGACTGTAAGGAGAAAGCAGAAAGAGATGCGGATGCTTGTGATATAGAAGAGAAAGAAAATGCTAAGAAATCAGGTATTCAGCAGACACCAACTCAACAGCCACCAACTCAGCAAGAGAAAGAATTACCTCCCTTACAGTCGAGCGACTTCGTACCTCCGAAACCAACTCATAATGAGAAGAAGAAGAAGAATAAACCGCCATAGACCATAGAGACCGTAGACAAGAGCCATAGACCATAGAATACATATTATTACTTAAGTGAATACATAGAATACCATGAAGGGAAGGGAATACATAGAGAAGGGAAGGGAATACATAGAAGGAAGGTAGGTCAGCTTCTCTTGTCGGTGTAGCGGGTACACACTACCCTTGCCTTGTTGAGCTGATATCGGTGGGCAGCAGACTTGTTATCAGTGTCCTGGTTAGTCTGAGAGGAAGCAGTACTGAGTCCCTTTACAATGGAGTTGGGATCTTGAGGTGACTACCCATACCCAAAGGATGTAGAAACAATCTAAGATCGTATTTAGTGCCTACTTATATTCTATTCCATCCATATAAAAGCTGCGGGCAAGGCTTAAAGTGAGAGCAGCCCGATCTTGAAGCTTTAGTTGGAGGACAAATAAGCAGCTTCTTTGCTTTGCTAGAATAGACTCTTAGATGGGCAGAATGCTACATTTCAGTCTATTGGGACCTAGAGACGATACAATCTTTACTTTATTGAATGTGGCGAAAAGCAAGGCAGGCAAAGCGATTGATTTAGTTGAGACCTCTAGATAGAGTACGAGACAAGACCAATACTTAAACATTTTTATTTACAGGAATCGCTAGACAGAACTAAGACAAAACGATTGCTAGAAGAAAGAAAAGAGTAGCTCCTTAGCTTGAGACTGCTTGTTATTCATTTGGCTATTCAAGAGTGTAATCAACCGCTGCTTTTACAGGTTATTCTGAAGAAGGATATTCTAGAGGATGAGGATCCGCGTCACGAGATTCCGCATCATTTGGAGGCTACTCTTCAACTTCATCTTCCATTTATGATTCTGCTTATTATTAGACAAGATTTACCTATACTTCCCGTCGAGTAAGAAATCTGCTAAGCCTCATGCCATTTGTGAAAAGTCGGGGTTCAAATACGCCTATGGAACTGGCTTAAATAATCTATCGTATCGCCTTGATTCATCTGATGGTATGCCCTTTGTCCCTTATAATTACAATTAGCTTGACAGTATGCTTCTGAGCTCCCTTTAAAAAGAGTACCTAAACCTAAAGCAATCAAATCGGAGTATAAATAGCTTTCTTCCTCGGCCGGCTCAGATTTCAGATTCAGGATGTTATGCATAAGATTCCTCCCCTCTTCATTTCATTTGAGACCGTGTTGGACCTCTTCGCAGTAGCTCGAGGCTTTCAGACCTCAATTAGAACAATCGAGAACAGGGGTACCTCTTCACTAGCGTTCGAGCAATATAGACCTCTCCACTTTAATGTTAATGGGATTTCTTATCCCCTACTACGAGCACAGACCTTAGAACTATTTTCGATTTTAGCTGGAAAGGTACCTGACTATCTCTCTTTGTTTGCTTGTGTAGCGTAAGTTGGATTCTCTCAACGCGGACCACTAATCGAGGTTTCTTTCCTAGAAATCCATGCTCTGTTGAATACTTTCTTTGGTTCTACACCGGGGGATTTCCCCGTATCGTATACAGTCGAGTAAACCTATTCTTCGGACTATGTTCTTCGTGTGAATCTTCCTTATACCTTACTCAGCTATCCTTCGTCTTTTCCCTCTTCATTCGAGTAACTTGGCACTGAAAGACCGACATCCCGAAAAGCAAGTATGTTTCAAAGGGGGCAACCCCAATTTATACTTGATATTCTTTCTTTGCTTCCTTCTAAAGAGCGTAGATGTCTATCGTTTAACAACAAATCGAATCGCGTTTTCCCGGTTGGGCAGAGTGAGGCAAGAAAGGAGTACTTCTTAGAGCCCATCTGTTGATTTCGACCTCTTCTTATATTTGACCGGAGTCTATCAAGAAAGTCTACTTCCGACAGAAAAAGTGAGGGCATAGACAGCACCTATCAAAGTTCGAGTTATAGGGGTTCAACTCGTGCTATTCCTGAGTATAATCCACAGCTTAGTCAGGAGATTACTCTTCATAAGGTTCTTCCGTCTATTAATATTCCATCGTATCCGTATCTGAAACTGGTGAAACTGGAGGTTGTGAATGTTTCACGTATGTCTCCTCATCCATCTAGAAATCCCTCTTCATTGCATTAGAGAACTTGGTACCTCTCACTAACGTTCGAGCCCCCTTGTATCTTGAATGGGCATTTTTCGTCTTCGCCCTATCCCGTAAGTAACTGGGTGTCTCACCTTGACCATAAATGACCTTTTCTCTTGTTACAAGATTATGCCCCTCCATATTAAGATAAGAGTAAATACGAATTCTCAAGCAACTTTATTATCTCCATCGGGCAAGTAAAGCCAAAAGAGGTCTCTTTCTCTCATAACATAAGAAGGATTTTGGATTATGCTACTTATGCTATGAAGTCTTACCCCGTATCTTTACCTATCAAAGTGGAATACTTATTGGCTGTATGCGACGCTTCCTAACATATCTTGCAGGTTACTTGACTGACTTCCTGCTAGAGTCTACGGAACTAAAAGAACTTCCCTTTCCCTCTTTCGAGCATCTAATAACCTCTCTCTACGGCCGAGAACTGGGTACCTAGCACAAGCTTTCTCTTCCCTTTCCATCACTAAAGAATCAGTAATTGACAGCAAGAACTAAGAATCAAGAAAAGTGTACCAATTAGCTTGGCAATGTGCGCTACTGACTTACCGAAAAGTGGTAGTGATGATATGAGCGCATTGGCTATTTACGACGCTTCAATCGCCATTTCGACACCATTTGTGGGTGATTCCTTCTCTTGCTGAAAAGAACAAGTGATTCCTTTATGTCTTTACCGGACGATCTCGTAGCCGTAGCGGTGGCCATATAATGAATAGGTTCCCTCGTTCGTAGAAGTGCGCTCTAATTCCACCTCGTATTCTCCCTTCAATTCCTTCTTCTTCAGTGCTTTCGATGAAGACTTCGACTGCCTTTGCCTTTCATTACTTATTACACTAGAAAGCGTACCGCTACCTAGAAGAATTTCCCCTTTGACTGCGCTTAGTAGGAACTCAACTACCCGCTTCGCTGCACTGCTTTACGGAACCTACAGATACTTTCCGCGACTAGAACATTGCATTTCCCGAGAGCGATTTCTTTCTATTTTCCTCACATAGGATTCTGCGGGAAAAGAAGGAAAAAACAAGCCTATTTGTTGGCGCGCCTCTTTCACTACTTACATCAATATCTGATCTATCCGCTCATGCAAGCATTAATAAGAGAATGTTTATTCGTAACTGAGCTACTAGAGAGTTATTAAAGAAAGGGAGGGTCTCGCATCTTGGTGATCCTTAGCTGCTGACTTCGCCGCTAGAGTATCCGAACTAGTTGGCCCGACTCCCCTATTGGAACACAATCAGGACCTTGCCTAGGTTCTTATAGAACGCTAGGTTGTAAAACCTAGGTTTCTTATAGAACGCTAGCGGTTGGACTCCTAGGTTTGAAAACGCTAGGTCTCCGGGGCATGAATAGCAGATAAGGTGCTGGTGGAATGAATTGATCAAAACGCTTTCCATGGGAGCTTGTAATACATTTTTTCGATCTAACGGGAGGGACCGGTTCTACAAGAAAATTATCTTTACTAAACTTGGTCTTCTCGAGAATATCCTGAAATGCCTGAAGCTAATCCAATGCTTGAGTCGGAGGTATTTCTTTCTCTTCCCTTTCACAAGCTAAAGCATCCTCTTCCCTCGCGGCACACTTTCTATATCCTATATCTCTCTTTTTGTACAAGTGAGAAATGGTTCTTAGCCACCCTTGACTTCGCGAGCTTAATAGGTCCACATCGGCTGAGAAACTTGCTTTTTCCTCAGCACAATAATCCTTGCCCTTAACCTACGCCAACAGCTTCCGTCGAGACAGACTGGAGACTGCTGTAGTCGAGCCTGCTTTCGCTTTTATTCCCCCTTGTGATGACCTAGAGGGTAAGACTTTCTTCCCTCCTTTGTTGTTGATGGGAAGCTTTGGCTTTAGCATTTCTGGTATTGGTGGCCCTAAAAGAAGAGTGAAAGATAGCTAGAATCTTCCAAAGTCAACACAATTTTTGAAGAAAAGGGGTGAAAGGCGGGTGAACTAGTCAAGAACGAGAGTCCGTAGTGCGGAGAGTCTGAAATACAGGTGAAAGCTTCTTCAGGTAATGCAATTTCTCTATAGGCGGGTAGTTCTCGCGGCTCAGGGCCAAGGTACCCAGTTACTCGAACGAAGTGAAGAGGTTTGAAAACGCTAGGCCTTCGGGCCAAGGTAGGAGGTTGCTTTTACGCTCATTTACCGGCGAATACAAATCAAATAAAGTGATTAATCTGGTCACTTGATGTTACTGCTAGGAGCCAGACGGGACATAGAAATTCTCGCTTGATATGACTACTATCTCCTATCATTGAAGTAGACTCCGTGATATCTAAACCCTTCCGTCGAGAAAGAAATACCTCCTAATGTTATTTCTATCTCTTCTCGTGACTCTGTACCTTGTTCCAAGATTGTTCGTTATATGTCAATAGGATCGTACTCTTCTCTTATAACAGCTCCAGTATCTGGTAGGGGCCGGATTCCATAGCAAAGAACTATACTATAATGTTGGCCATGGGACTCGCTTACAGCACTGTCACTTTAGTAAGAAAGAAAAGTAAGCACTTCTCCCTTACATACCAGAGTTTGAGACTCAGGCAATATTGAATGTTGTCTCCTCCCTATATGGACAGTCAGCTAGACCCCACTCAAGGGGAAGGAAAGACAGATCAGTACCACCCCTCTCTTCCTATTCTAAAAAACTCTTGGCTTACATTGCCTCTTGGCTTACCTTGCCTCTTGGCTTACCTTGGCTTTACAACCAAGCGTTGCAAAACCTTGGCTTACATGGTACCGGCTGACAAAGCACAAGAACAAGAACAAGCTAAAGGAATTCGGGTTCTTTCCTCTTAAACAATAGAGAACAGGGGTACCTCTTACCAAGGAATTGGCTTCTTAACATTTACCTAGACAGATATTAGCAAGGTTTTGGCTGGTGATGGGTATTATGGAATTGGCTTCTTACATCGTTACATAGCTACTCTCTCTACTCTGACAAGTCTTAGTCTACCCAGAACAAACAAGAGAAAGATAAGCAAAAAGACAAGCTCAAATACAAGCTACAAATACAAGGAATTCAGTCTAAAGTAACCTACCCTAGTGTTCTAGCTCCTTACCGGATGAACAACAGAAAGACAGAGAACCTAAACAAAGGAATTGACTCTTGCCTTACATGCTACCCCAGC
The DNA here is from genome assembly GCA_963921825.1 of Erodium maritimum. Taxonomy (NCBI): domain Eukaryota; kingdom Viridiplantae; phylum Streptophyta; class Magnoliopsida; order Geraniales; family Geraniaceae; genus Erodium; species Erodium maritimum. Next base: position 15,730 of record OY997599.1, on the reverse strand, counting down.
AAAAGACAAAGCATACAAGGAATTGGGTTAGAACCTTACCGGATTTGTCACATTCTTCATCCCATTTTAATGTAAAGTCCAATAATCGGTATATTCATTAATTGGAAAACTAACACAAAGACATAAAAAGAAGCCTAAAACGGATGTTAGGGACCTGTCATGTGTAATTACATATGTTGAATCTAAAACAGAGATTATAGACCTCTAAAACAATCTATGTAAACTGCTTTTTCAAGAGCTTGTTCCTTGCATTTCAAGAGCTTGTTCCTTGCACCTTGCATATGTCCCGCTCAGAAGCATTAACGACCCAGGAAATACTCTAACAAAACAAGAAGAAACACTTGGACAAAGCAAGAAGAGATAGAAGCACTGTCTTCAGGAAATACATTAACCAAACCACATACTGAAACAAGCAAGCTACAGCACAAGGAAACAAACAAGAAACTGATTCCTCACAAATACCAAGGTACCCAGTTGCTCGACTATCAGGTACCCAGTTTACGCTAGGTTGTGGAGAGGAATGAAAGAACGAGCCTATACTAATGAGGAGAGGTTATTTATATGCTCGACTGAAAGGTACCCCGACTGCTAGGTTGTGGAGAGGGATGAAATAACGAGTCTATACTAAAAAGTAACGAAAAACCCGGGAAAACGCAAACAATAGAAAAGCACTGGTATAGCGGACCTCAGCAAGGAAAGCCTGTCCGGTACTGTCCGGGAAAAGCACAGGTCAAGCGTCACAGCTCAAGGGTCACAGGTCAAGGGTCACAGGTCAAAGCGCACATGTCCGGAACTCCAGCTAGAGAGAATATCCCCTTTTGTTGGTAGCAAAACCTGTAAGAAAAGCGGAGTCAAGCAAATACGATTCCTATTGACTACTATACTAAGAGCCTTACAGACCTCACCCCTTGACTTTGTAAAGAGACTCACAGACACGGACCTCCTTTAACATCCGAGGGGCATGGAAACTTGTCTTATAGGGAATCGGTTACGAAAGAGCCGACGCCTCTACATCGACCTATTCTTGCTTGCGTTGATAGGACCTCACTAAGCTCTTAGTACTGATGTGGCAGGCGACAGTAAGTTGATGACTAGTCTACTTATTCTTTTTCTGCCTTTCTCCTTACCCCTATGTAGAATTGGGTACGTCTCTCCCTTTTTGTGTCCGAGACTCTAGCCCCAATCAAACATAGGCGACGGGAAGGCTCAGGGGGCACCGTTCGCTCGCTCGCTCTCTCGCTCTCTTCACTCCAACTATTTGCTGTCTAAGTTTGCTGTCTAAGACTGATAAGAGTGTTAGGCTTAGAAGACTGCTAGCAGCTGACAAAGACTACTGGTTTCCTAAGACAAGTCCGCAATGGAAGAAAGAAACGGCCCTTCGAAGCGTGACAAACAAATGCTGTAAATGAGATGGCCCAGAATGCCGATCAATGATAGCTTTCAAGCCAGAGGCGAGGGACAACAACCAGTGCCCGGGGATGATGTTGATGCTGGACCAGCTTATTCACCCGATGATCAAAAGAGATTCCCAGAAAACCTGGACCTGAGAGAGTCCCCGCTAACCCTAATAAGGCGAATAAAGTAAGGCGAATCGAATAAAGTATGTAACTGGCTTAAGAACAAGAAAGCAAGAAAAAGGTATGAAGTTAGAATTGTACAATGCTATTACTTCATCCGCTGTGAATAGGCTGAAGGAATTGGATCTTGTCTCTTTGAATCTGCTTTTAAGGCAGGAAGTAAGAACTAGAAACTTTCTCTTTAGATAACCCCATACGTTCCCTTGTGTGAAAGAGCTGTAGAATAAGTCCTAGCTATCTGATAATAGCAGTTGGGCTTAGCACTAGTCTGCAATACTCAATTCATACCAGTAGTACGGTTGCTAACTTGTCTTTCAAAGGTGTATATCCCGGAGTACTTCCTCCTGAGCCGCCTATTAGTGTATAGATCCTTCCCAGCCGGACAAGGAGCCTGTGTTACTTATAGGCTTGATAGTTATTACTAATTAGCTTGATAGTTCAAGTTAATGGTGTTATCCTGTCTATGACTAGAGGATAAAAGCAGTGAATCTTAGTACCCTGTAAGCAGTAGTTGAAGTCAGGCTTTCTAACTCCTAGTAGAAGGAGGTAAATAGGATAGAGACTAAAGAAAGTGAGTCTACCGAAGCAAAGGAAAGTCAAGATAAAAGGTGGTGTAAAAGGAAAGTCGTTCGGGCAGTCTTCGCTAGAAGCCCGCCGGTCGGGACGGGAAAGCGTGGAAGCCAAAAAGCCGGGCGTGCGATCCATCAACCTAATTGTCCGAAGGGGAGCAAGCGAGCATGGTGACGACCGCCAATTGGTCCTATCAAACGGCGAGGCCTAACTATTATCTTAAGTTAAGGGAGGAGAAAGACTACTTACTGATAAGGCATCGTTATCTATCACATTCCATTTCATTCCTAGTAAGCAGCCTATTCAACCAAAATTGATTAGATTTCCTAGTCACTTGCGTAGAATACAAAACCTTAATAGGTTTCATGCACCAATAGGAAGTGTAATGGGTCTATATAGGTGGAATGATGTACCAATCAGTAGTGTAATAGGACTAAATAAATTCTGCGGGAAATCTAAGTCATTGGTTTGGCATTAAATAAGCTCGTTGCGGCGAATCTGCTCTTAGTTAGAAAGAATAGGTTGGAACTCTTGTTGCATGGTACGGCGTTCTGGTCAGAGAATAAGCGTATGAAGAAGAGTTTATAGGCACTTTCCAAAAGATCTCCTTCTCAGGATGGAAAGAAGTACGCAATAAAGTAAACTGTCCTTTCAAGGGAAGTCGAAAGCACTGACCTTGGTCCAATTAACCCATAGGAGGACTTATTCGGAAGAGAGGTTTTTATATTATAAGGAAAAGTTTATTCTCGGACTTGAAGTAATGCCCTCTCCCCTTTGGTCCTCTTTGGCTGTGTCCAAGTGAAGTGAAACTCGGGAATGAAGCAGATAGGTCTCAGTCGAAGGCATGAAGCGATGGGATGATATGGAAGAAGATTCAGTGATCCCAGCAGGGTAAATCTCATAGGGGAAGTCCACTAGTGCACTTAGCGGCTTGAAAACTAGTGCGGAGCGAAAGCAGAAGCTATGGAATGTGGATCGAACGAGAAGGATTAGAGCAAATTCCGTTCTGGGTTAATCAAGAAAGGCAGTTCCGGGAGTTCTGTTTGCCTAGTTGGAATCGAAGGAGAAGGTGAGGCATTTAGATCATGCATGGATGAGAGACCCTGAGGGCATGAAGGAATTCACAAGAGATTCGGGGGCAACTGTCAGCAAATCAAATAAGGGGTACCCAGCTCTCTTAAGTTAAGGAAGTTCGTGACCTAATAGGAGTGACTGTAGTCAAGCAAGCAGAAGGTTACAGGCAAGCGGGGTAGTGTATCCGCAAAGAATGGGATTGATGCTAAGCTAAGGAATCCCCTACTAATCGAAAGAGGGGTAGGATCAAGGCATACATACAAGACTACTTTATTTTATTTACCAGAATTCCTGCCGACTTAGTAAACTACCTCTAAATGTCAGGCGTCAAGGGTTGGACCCCTAGGTGCCTTTTCCATATTATTTATTGCATTTGAGAACTTCCTGCTTGCTAGCTTGACTCCCCTACCCTATAGGTCAAGACTAATAGCGATAGCATGACCTTCTCTCACTCTAGCTTTGGCAAAGAGCATGAGATCATAAGCGAAGAATTCATGGGATCTCTGTACTGTACACCTACTCTAGGAAGAGTAATCGTAAACCAAGTCTTATTACGCGGCACTCTCTCATTAATAAGCTGCCCTAGCTATGGAAAGCACAAAAAAGCAGGGGCAGCAGTAGTCCTTAGCTGACGTTACACCGAGCCCACATCTCGGCTGCTGTACCTCACTGATTCAACAGCAAAGAAGATACCTACACTTGAATCTTCACTCACCTAAACAAGGGGTCTTGCGTGCGGTCTTGCACCTACACCTAAACAGTGCCTAAACGCCTAAACTGGTACAGGTGCAGATAATAGTGAATCTGCATAGGGTGAGATCCCTAATGTAAGAAGGATGACAATAGTGAATCCAAGCTGTACATAAAGTCTTGTCCGTGGCTCATCAATCTTTTCTACGTCCATAAATGGGACGACTTCTTCATACATAGCTGCCATTCTCTCACGATAAAAAGCTTCTGCTTCCGACAATGTGAGTGTAAGCTTTTCGAATCCAGGGAGAGTTCCCGCATGAGGATCCCACATCACATCCATTAAGTCAGTCATTTTTGTATCGAATAGAGGATTCTCCATTGTTAAGATTTCTCCACCTGGGCAATACCCATAATAAATTGTGAAACCTACACCCATTTCAAGAACAATAAGAAATCGAGCATAATGCTTATTAAAATAAGTAACGCACTCCAGAAAGAGTCGATCGTAAAGCCTCATAGCTGTTTTCTGCTCCGCCATACTTATATTCTGCCCCACCATTTCCATATAACGTGTAAGACTTTTCTTACTTAGTGTGAACCCCAGCTGATTTTTCTTATCAATTATTTCTTTTAATATCAGAGGCACCGTCAAACGTTTTGATATGAAAAGATAGTCTCGGTCAGGCATGTAACGATATCCAAGTTGTATGAACCTATCTTTGTAGTAATATATATAGTCGTCATATACCCGTAGAGGTCTCTCTACTAGTCTAGAATAGTTCATAAGCTCGCTACCATAATACTTCATATACTCAATACTATAATATTTCTTAGATAAGCTAAACATGAAACCAGCAAACTCTTTTGCTTGATTAAGCTCTGCAAATATATTTCTCTTTGAAGTCAAATTCATTTTAGGCTTTAGACTCTCGTATTTATTGAAAAAGGAATCTCTTCTTTCAATACCCAAGGATAAGCTTTTTAACCTACTGATAGAGTTGTTTAGTCTCACACCGAGCTCACTGGCTTGCCTGGTTATGGTTGGAGGGACACTTATTATGCATTATGCAGGCGGATGTGTCTCGCGATGTACTAGCGGTGTCACTTGCTCGAGTACTGGTATATGATTCCGTGTATATAGAGGGAGAGGGTATTAATCTACTTGGGATGTCACTCTTACTACGTGGCAATTGACTTGGTTTTTCACTCTTACTACTTACTATTTCACTCTTACTACGACCGTATCTACTTGGCATTTCACCGATACTTTCTATTTCACTGTTACTACTACTAGGAATGTTTGTGTCCCTTCTCATCATTCGTTCACTAGAATGGATTTGATTCTCACTGAAAAAGGTTTGGATCGAATATGAAGGTAGGGATGTAAGATCATCACCAGGATGAACGACTAAGTAACCAGCTGCGTAAGGAACATGAACACTATTGACTAGTATAGTCTCTATATCGGCTACAATGAAAGAACGACATTCTGTTCCCCTACCTTTGATTGCCTTTATTTGAGTGGGAATACGACTATCTTTATACTTCAGTGATTGAACTTCTGGTAGTTCAGAACTTCCTATTTCTGACTCCATGACATTGTGAATATTAGTAAGAATAGCTGATGATATCTCATTGTCTATTAATTTATGGGAATCCTTTTGTTCATAATAGATACGAATAAAGACACCTTTCATCACTGCATCCTTATATTGTTCACCATAGAACTGAACTAGTTGATTAATGATATCATATATCTTCTTCTTTGGTACACGATTACCAAATTGATCACACAACACAATGGTATAGCCTTACCTAAAGTAATTGACAAATCACTGGATGAAGGTAATTGCATTGTATATCCTACAGTCAATTTCATATATGAAGTCTAAATATTGTAAGCATACTGCTCGATTAATTGGATGAATGCTAATGTTAGAACCTCAAAATAAATAGCTCGAGGGTATGGGTATATAAAAGCCATAGAAGCATAGATAGAACCAGGATAAAGATCTTTCCATCTAACAGAATCAATGCTACATCTTAAACGTTCCCAATATCCAAAGAAATGAGAGGAGATAGATGAATAAAACCTATTGCTTCGCTTATTATATCTTTAGTCCGGCTAATCTGAGATTTTATCCGCGTAGTATTAGTATAGGCCCTAGAAGAAGTGCTAAACGTAGAAAATAACTTTGTATTACCAACAAATCCCAATAACGTACCATGATATCCAAACCTAGAACATAACGTAGTAGTACCTTGCCTTATTAAGGGTAAGACAGTCCCTTGATTCTTTCTCATTTTCATATTTTTTATGTTTTTGGGTACGAAGCGGCGCGTTTACTTTTTCCCCTAAAGGGTGTTCATATTGTTATGTGTATTTAATATCTGAAACCATGGAATGAAATGACTTAGATAGAAGCATTTCTCTCGTATTTTCATCCAGCCACCTTTCTTATTCATCATTCATCCTCTGGATAAGTAGACTCAAAACCTCCTAGGTTCGGAGACCTAGGCCGATATGCTGCTTCATTGCTAGCTTAATATATATTGGTACATTCCATAATGGCCCCGATTGCTGCTCTATATACTGTATTTGATCTAGGACCAGTTCTTGCTTCTGATTGGGGAGAAGCTGGATCTGTGGGTTCGGAATAAAATGAATGGATTGGTTGGAAAAACGAGAACTATTGGTTCATATGGGGATGCAGATTCATCGAATTCGGTAAAGAAGTGGGTCACAGAAAGTTTTGGAGTAGTGTGGAGTGGTATGCGGGGTCTTGCCTCCTTTCGCTCTGGCTTGATTCCTTCCCCTTAGGATCAAGGGACTGACCCGAGCCTAACGAACCGATCAATCAGCAAAGGTGGTAACTGGTAACTGCCTTGTGTCCAGGGGTGAAGAACGAATTGAGCGATAACATCTGTCACCGTCTTTTGCCACAGGGAGAAGTTACTTTCAGGGGAAGCATTTGCCACTTTCCGAGCCTGAAAAGGGAAGCTAGCGAACGGAGCCCTACTCCGGCCTGATGGGGTACCAGAACGAGCTCTTCTATCCACAACAGATACAAGAGTACATGGAAGCCGAGAAGCATGAAACCGCTTGAACGGGTAAGAAAGCAGGACGATCAATCCCTCTTACTTATAGTCGAGTAAGAAATCTCCGCTTGACTAACTGTAATACGCTTGAGAGAGTCTCCGGAGTGACTAAACTAATAGATTGAAAACCCTAAGTTATATCAACGAAGCTAAGACTAACGTTCCTTGATCTTACAACTCTGATAGACCAAACCTAGTAATCTCTACTTCTTCGCTTTGTCTTTGAGACTGCTTGGGCTATGTGTACGGATACGTGGCCGACCTGCTTTCTTCGAGCCTTTCTTCGAGTAAGTATATAAAGTAATCTTCCTGCTATAATAGAGAACCTGCCCTTTCTCGTTTATCGGAAGGAAAAAGGTAAGAAGGAATAGGCCGATCTGCTTCTACTTTCTCGATTCCAGCTTTGATCCTAAATAGAGAAAGCAATGGCCTCGCAATTGGAACTCATTTCTAGCGGTCTGGCGCTTGCTTCATCAAAGCAATGGGATTTCCTTTTATTGCCTGCCGAATCCGTCTATCTGATTCTACTTTATCCATAAAGCAATGGAGCGGCTTTTCTCGTAAGCGGGAATAACCTCGGAAATAACATAGAGAAGGAGATAGCGAGCCGCCTACAGATCCCATTTCCCTTAGATAGTCAATAGGTGGAATTGATTGAGAGCTTTCTTTCTATCTTGCCCGAGCATCGGAGTAGAAAGCGGTTGGCAAGGCTAAACGAAGGAGTAGGTTGGATAGGTTCCATGTTTCTCCTAAAGCTGAGTGCTCAGAAGGTAGCAATATGCTGAACACTTTCCGTTCCAACTCAATATTGGCAAGGAAAAGGACGTTAGGACATCAGTTTATGCAAGATAGGGCCCCTCTTCTTAGTTTCGTTTGATAGGCATCCTATTTAAAAGCATCGTAATCGAGACAGTGCCCGTGCTATTTCCTCTTACTTACCCAGCATATTGAGAAAGCTAGTTGTATTCCAATCCGTACCTTCCCCTATCGTCTTATTCCTTGCAGAGGGCGAACTTATATTCGTTTTATGGATTCACCCTAGGTCCGTTTTTCCCCTCACATGTCCTCGTTGGCACAAACCTTATCCGTGTCTTACCTTGTCTATGTATTGGAAATACCCTTTTTTGGGCCATAGTGCCCATTACGGAACAAAAAACAGTAATAGCCGGACTCTGACTCCTTATTAGACATGAAAGAAAGGATAGGTCCAGTAAGTTCTTACGCTTTCATGTCTACAAACAACTCAGTTCATCCGATTACTACAAGGATGAACCCAACCCGGAATATGAACCATAAAAGAAAATGCCTATTAAACCGATCACAGGAATACCAGCTAAAGTACCTATTATCCAAAGAGGAATCCTTCCAGTAGTATCGGCCATTTATACCGCCTTCCTCCACATTTCGTCAAATGGTCATACTAGAGACAGAAACAGTCAAAGAGAATTCTTTTTTGGGATGAAATCCTTCCTAATGGGATAAGAGAATTAATTCCTATTATGCTTCGGAATTTATTATTCTAGTATTCTTTTCTTAATTGATTAATTGAAAAAATAATTGGAAAAGAAAACAGCAAGTACAAAAATGAGTAATAATCCCCAGTAAATACTGGTACGATTCAATTCAACATTTTGTTCGTTCGGGTTTGATTGTGTCGTAGCTCTATAATTCAAATTAGGTTTCTCGTTGGATGAACTGCATTGCGGATATTGATCCCAAAAAAGAAACGGTAGGTACAGCTAGTCCGTGAACAGCCAACCATCGCACTGTAAAAATGGGATAGGTTCGATCTATGGTCATTGGGTCCTCCTATCTAAAAAGATCTACTAAATTCGTCGAGTTGTTCCAAAGGATCAAAACGGCCAGTTATTAATGGAATTCCTTGTAGGCTTTCTGTAAAATACTCGTTTGGACGAGGGCTTCCAAACACATCGTAAGCTAACCCTGTGCTGACGAATAACCAACCCGCAATGAATAGGGAGGTTATAGTAATGCTATGAATGACCCAGTATCGAATACTGGTAATAATATCAGCAAAAGAACGTTCTCCTGTGCTTCCGGACATGCTAAGCTCCACATATTCTTGTACATTCAAGAGGTTCAGGGTTCGTAAGAAGCTCGACTGGTTGGAGAGGAGATGAAAGGGAAAAGGTTGGGCTTAAACATTGCCTTCCGTCTAGTGACGACTTAGCTACTTGTCTGAATTGATTTATTCTATCAATAGGGAATATCGTACATAAGACAAGCAAATGAAATAAGAACCGAATCTCAAGTATAACCTTCCCTTTCAGCTGCCACACAAGAACGTACCTTCTTAGCTGTTCTAGAGTAACGGGTTTTTTAGTAGTTGTTAGCAGTTCGAATATCCAAGCTGGGAATTATTTACCTTTTTTATTAAACGCATAAATGTGGAGCGAAGGGACTCTATTTATAGAAGCTAGTTGAGCGAATAGGGGCGTAGCGATCATCAGTATGAGTTCCTTTCTATAAAAGTAGGAACGAACTAAATGCCTTCCCTTATATGTTAACCGAGGACTGAAAACTACACTCGAGTTTGCTCTTACGCTCACGAAACTGTTTACTTTACTGTTTACTTCCCTTCTGTCTTCCGTTCACCCCTCTCCTAACGCAGGCAAGTCAAGTCCGGTATGACTCTTGTTGGAGTTCCTCCTATTGTGATAGTATTCATACTACTATTATTAAGCATTCCTCCTCTACCTTTTCATAGAGAGAAAAAAAACCATCGTTTATCAACTCAGAGAATGCAACAAAGAGAAGAAAACAAGGACTGGAACATGAAAGGCAAGCCTCTCTTTTCAGTCTCCAACGAGATCCCTCATCCCAGTGATAGCCAGCCAATAGCTGTAAATTCCTTTCGCGGAGCGGGGGTTGAGTGGGACAACTAGGCAGTAACTCTCTTACAAGGACTGATCCATTGGGGCAGGTATATGAACTAGTAAGCTGTGCCCCCATTCATTGAGCCTTCTTTCTCCTTAAATCAATGCCTGCCTTGCCTCAAGCAAAACTAAGCGTACGATCTCTTGAGACCTCTAGACTCTATTGCATTCTTAGGAGCCAGAATTGGAATTGGAAGGCTTCCTAATTCAGTTTTTAAGCTTTTTTGATCATTCAGAAAGTTTTTCTTTTGCTTAGCACAAGCTAAGTAAGTCCGCTCTCTAAAGCTAGCTTCATGCTTCATTGCCAGACCAGATATGTCTTAGATTTATTCTTTCATCTTACTTGAATCTACTCCTTCCCGCTGGTGAAGAAGCTGCTGCTATGGTTTCCAGAACAGCGATTGTTGTGGACCCCCTAAAGCCCTAGGCTATCGGGCATCAGGAAGAAAGAACCCCGCTTTCTTATAATATAAATAAAGTCAAGGTTGAGCGAAGGAAGCGAGTTATAGAGCTTCCGGGATAGGATTCCCCATAACAAGGAGTAAACGCGGCTTTTTCCTCAAAAAAATGGGCCATACAGAGAGTTTTACGACTCTGGCAGTATAGTATAAGCTACGGATATACTAGACTCGCCTCACTCTGGCTTAACACATCCATTGCAATGAAAGCGATTGACCTTAAAGCATGGGAAAGATGCACAAAGGGAAGGTACGCGCTAGACGATGGGATGAAGGTAGGCTCACTCTCCTGAATGACTCCCCGATCTCTGGGTCTTGTCCAGTTCACAGAATAGATGTTTCATACTCCGTCATCGGATGTTTCCAGACGCGGGGCATGGTCCGCTTCTCTTACTTAAGAAGTCAAAGGAAGCTTGTACAATTGTCTTTGAGCTATCCTCTCCCCATCTGCGCTCAGCCAGATGTGATCTTTGCAGGGAACTACTTGACTGGTGGTCCTCCTCCTCCTAGCCTAGAGTCCAATAACAAGTGACTATTTGGTTAACCACATGGAAAAGATCTTGTGTACTCGGGTTATGGATTTAACATAGTATAAATAGATTCGGCAAGAGATTGCGCGGCATAAGACTCTTTCGACCTATACTGAAATTTCAGGACATTCATGAATCCACTCGAGTTCTTTGGCAGTATTAAGATTCCCTACCCACCTTTCATGTAAAATCATGTAAAAAGGCGATTCGCAAATGTTTATGGTTCTAAAGGCGAGTACCTACTACTAAGCGTCCTTATTGAAAACGAAAGTGACACCCCTTGCTGAAATAAGATTCAATAAAGCGACCACTTTTTTCCTTGGGCCGTAGAGAATAAGACATCATTTACCCCGGAAAGGAGGATAAGAATCAGATGTTGAAGAGGGATCTAATTTTCCTTCCATTAATTATTGAACCAAGTAGTGGCTCTTTCCCCACCGGATGTTATCTAAATCCCTTAATTAAAGGAAGCTTAAAATAATCCCTAAAAGTCTCAGTCGCGAGCAACCTAAATATGGCACATGTCGCATGTCGCATCGCAGGGCTCCGCTCGGATCGGATGACGAAAGAAACTATATCCTTACGTACTACGTTTTTAAGCTAGTCTGGTACCCGAAGGCTCTTGTTTAGAGTAGAGGTAGTTTTGGCTTTGGAAGCGTTCGCCGGTGACTAGCTCAATCGAGGATTAAAGTAAAGACATGAAAGCTGAGGCTTTATCTCATTCTCATATAGTGCTTTTTAATACACTTGCTAGAGAAAATGCTATCGGCCTTTTCGGCTTAGTCACTCTCTTGTCGTTCCGATTAAAGGATTTAACAAGAGGAGTTGCTACGTGTAACATAAAGAAGACTTTGAACCAGGGCTTCCTCTAACAAGAGAAGAAGCCGTTAGTTACACTTTCGGTTTCATACCAATCTCCCGCAGAGTAGTGATAATAGTTGTACGGGCTCAGCCCTAGTTCTTAAGGCGAAGTATCACATGAAAGAGAAAAGTCAACATGAGACTCGAAAGACGCTCGGCAATAAAGAAAAGAAAATGACTCTTTTTACGGGGGATAGTTGGCTATTTGACACTTCTGCTAGAGCTTAGTGCTTCTTTTGCGGTACCATAATGCTCTATTTTGTTCGTACACGAGTGAGACCAGCCTCTGACTCACCAGCGTAAGACCCATTATTATATATAGGGCCGATGGCTGAATAACTAGTAGAGTATTCAATAGATTAACCGGATGATCCAGCACAACACAAAAGGCTTTGTTTGATCTTTAAATAGAAGTGGTGGGGAACCTGGGTCCGCAGATACCTGGACTCGCGAAACTACTAAAATTTGATTTCTCATCGATATAAAGGGGTGTTCCTAGAACGGAAATTCCAGACTTTAGTACGCGCATCGTTTCTTCAGTTGATGAGGCTAGGTTCATGTTATAAACAGAGCGATAGACCCCTGAATAGGACTGGAAAGGCTAAGCTTTGGTGCCATCATTTGTCTAGTATACTTAGTTTGCCCTATTCTAGCTTGTAAGCAGGGTCCTTTCTCCTTTCCCCTATGTACAATTGGGTACGTCTCTACCTTTTTGAGTCCGAGACTCAAGCCCCAATTAAACATAGGCTCAGGGAAGGCTCATCTATGGCGTTGGGCAAGTAATGAAAAAGTAGCTCGCTCACCTCTCTTCACCCCTCTCCCTTAAGTCGAGCAGTTTTAGCCTCTCCCGAGATATTAATAACCTCTCATCTGACTGTCTTTCTTTTTTTCACTCTAAGATACCTACAACACTTGAATCTGCTATGAGGGATGGGAATGAAAAGGATGAATCAACATAGGGTGATATTCCCAATGTTATTAATATTACGACAACTAATCCAATTTGAACGAGAAGTTTCGAAAGATCCTTGAAGAGAGTTTTTTCTATCCATTTCTTCTTCTTTTGTTAATGGAATAGGCAGAGTGTAACTGTAAGGACGGTCAGCCGTAAGGTGATGCATGAAATGAGGCTAAGAAGTAGCGACAGACGATGATTGATAGACGAATGGGCTAAGGGAAAGGGAAAATAGACCTTTTGGTGAGGATCTATTCCTCTTAGGTCGAAGACCGATATTGTGGAATGAAATCACTTAGATAGATAGAAGCATTTCTCTTCTATTTGCATGCCTTTCTTGCGCCTTTCTTGCTTGGACCAAAACATCCAACCAGATTCTTCAAAGAAAAAGTCTTTCTCCATTCTTTTGGTTTGGGGGGAAGCAGAGTAGTCAAAGAATCAACAAAAGCCCATGATTGTTCTTGCTCGTAAACTCATCCCTACAATTGCTCTTTGTGATGCAGCCGAACCATGGCAATTGGGATTTCAAGATGCAGCAACACCTATGATGCAAGGCATAATAGACCTACATCATGATATCTTTTTCTTTCTCATTATCATTTTAGTTTTCGTAATATGGATCTTAGCTCGTGCTTTATGGCATTTCCACTATCAAAAAAATCCAATCCCGCAAAGGATTGTTCATGGAACTACCATCGAGATTCTTTGGACCATCTTTCCGTCTATCATTCTTATGTTCATTGCTATACCATCATTTGCTCTCTTATACTCCATGGACGAGGTAGTAGTAGATCCAGCCATTACTATCAAAGCTATTGGACATCAATGGTATTGGACTTATGAATATTCAGACTATAACAGTTCCGATGAGGAGTCACTTACTTTTGACAGTTATATGATTTCGGAGGAGGACCTTGATTTGGGTCAATTACGTTTATTAGAAGTGGACAATAGAGTCGTTGTACCAGCCAACAGTCATGTACGGATGATTGTAACATCAGCTGATGTACTTCATAGTTGGGCTGTGCCTTCCTTAGGTGTCAAATGCGATGCTGTACCTGGTCGTTTAAATCAGATCTCTACTTTGGTACAACGAGAAGGAGTTTACTATGGTCAGTGCAGTGAGATTTGTGGAACGAATCATGCCTTTATGCCTATCGTCGTAGAAGCAGTTTCCAGAAAAGATTATGCTTCTTGGGTATCCAATCAATTCATCGCCTAAACCAAGCAAAGCTTCCCAGCTTTAGCGTAAATGAAATGAAAGATGTAGGGTAGGGTTAGGGCGCGAGGGGCAAAGTGACTATTCCGGTAAGGGGACCTAACGGCTAAGAACATAGCTCAGAGGTCTGAAAGCGCTCTCATGTCCTCAGTCCCCAGGTTTGAGCTGGGTCTCCGAACCAGGTGCTCGAACGAAGTGAAGAGGGAGAGAAGTGACCCATAGGAAGAGGTACTCGAGCTACAGCTAAGAGTAGAACTTTCGTTTCAGGTACGCAAGAACAAGAGGGAGTGAAACAAGTAAATGACAAGGCTAAAGAGTGTAACGATAAAGGGGGCCTCAAGATGTTCTTTTCAAGATCCTACTTTCATTTTAAATTGATTGAAATGAAAGAATATGCGAATACTATGCTCTCATAGTCTGAAGGCAGCCGGGCACCATCGTCTAGTGCTTCAGGACATCTATCTTTCAAGGTACAAGGGGGCGAAGCTACTCGACTGATAAGGTGAAAAGTCCTTTGTAGTTCTGCTAAGGGTATATTCATGTAGAGGTACCTAGTTAGGAGAACAACGTAAAAAGGATATTTAATGACTCAACAGAGGAGCAAAGGTACAACAGTATCTAACATCAATCCAATTGGCTTAGTCGTAAGACTAAGGAACAGGAGAGGATAAGTTGGGCTAGACTGGAAGGATAGGATAGATAGCTCGTAAGAGGGGGCAGCGGGGTACGAAAGGGAGTTTCTCGTGTATTAGCAACAAGTCTAGCATTTCGTCTTTCCGGGTCGCCCGTCATTGAGGCTGGGGACATACTATCAATTCGTTGGCAATAATGCTGCTTGAAATCCAGCTTATCCATCATGAAATAGCGTAACCCTTTTCTTTGCTTGCTTTATTTGCTCTCGGGGGAGGCCGGCCCAGAAAGGCACGTCTTGTTACAGCAAAAGCGCTTTAAAGAAAGTAGTAATAGGACCTCACTAAGGAAGGGCCTAAGGGATATCCACATTTGCCCTATCGGGTCATGGACCCATGTTTCTGTTCCCAGCGGCGTCTCCGTTCTACAAGGAAGTGCTTAGTTCAACACAGCTATTCTCCAATCGAAATAGAAATGAATGAAAGAATAAGAAGATAGATGTCGTACACTTGAATGAATGTCTGGGGATTGTAGTTCAATTGGTCCCGCCGAGGATATAGTTGCGAGTTATAGGAGTTCCAGGAAAACCCGCTGGTAAGCTGGTAAGTATGTCTCACTTGCTTTTGTTTGCTTGTCTCACTGCGCTTAACGCCCCTTAGTAAATGGTAGAAAATGCTACCGATTGAGAGTAAGAGGAAATAGCCATATGTGGATTGCTTTAATTATTCGTAGCATCCTATTTAGTATGTAAAGGGAGACTCCACGGGTTCAGGCTTCTCAGTAGCTCCCGCGGCGAATAGAGTACTACTTCGTTGTGCTCCCATGCCTATTCCCATTAACGAAAAAATAGGGTTATCTCGACTCCGTCTAGCTCCCTTACAGTCTAGACTCCTATTGATAAACTATCTGTTTACTCAATATTTGTCCCTTTGTCCCTTATTCCCTCTTAGCTGTTGCTAGCGTAAGAACTCCCTCTTCGTTTCACTCGAGTAATCAATTACCTCTTCGTAATGTAATTGTCTCTACCTCATAGGTACCTTAGTCGCTCAAGTGTAACGAAGAGGTAGAGGGTGGCGCTCGAGTCACTTTGTACCTCGGCAGCCGAGACCTAAGGTAAGGTCCCAACCCAACTACTGTCGTATAAGTAAGATACGAACCTTATACTGA
>OY997598.1:50000-56140 GCA_963921825.1 Erodium maritimum | reverse complement strand
TACGGAAGCTCGAAATGTCATCCTCATCGTATATTTACAAAACTTTGGAAGGGTTTTTTATTTTCCGCGGTACGGGCGCCTGCGGCAGCTCATAAACTCGCTCCTCAGCCCGAGGACAATCAATCTCTCAAATACAGATGTTGACCCCTTTTTTTCTTTTCTTTGCTGATTCCTCTCAATAAAATTTGCCATGTTGCACTAAGTTACTTACGGATGTATGCATGCAGTCCGGGAACACTTTGGGGTGAACACCCATCCGAACAAGTAGGGTCAATAGTTCAGCATTTAGGCCATAACATTTAGCAAAAAAAATCTTTCACCCAACAAGTGCTCTCCGAACCAAGCTAGATAGTCTCCTATCACTAGGCTCACCAACCAACCTGGACTTTTATTCTTATTATTCCTACCGCAAAAGCATAAGGATTGTTTCCAGCCATGAGTTTCCATATGACATAAGCGCTCTTGGGTGGGCCATTCCATCCAATCTTGGATTGGAGAAGGGTCCCAATCTCGTATTGGATTGGTCGGCTCAGCGATAGGCTGAGCTTCTACGACTGCCTTCCCAGCCCTTGCAAAGACTGAGCGAGAATGGTATGCAGAAATAGGGGAAGGGTTCCAAACCTTTTTTTTGAAGGGCCAGTAGTTGTAGCTGTGGCCACACCAACCCTTTCGTTCAACTCGCTCCGGGTTCCGATTTTTTCTTTTTAACTCGGGCTAAGGTGGACCTCTTCCGTAAAGGCAGGTAGAAAGCTAACCTTGAAGAGTCTGGTCCGGTCTGAATTCAGGCTCTGTCCTTTTAGGAGAGTCAGCAACTTATATTAGCGCCGTACCTTGAGTCGAATTGATCGTGTCATGTGCAACGTCCATCAATGATGGTTCATTAATTTCCATTGATTTAGACTCCTTCCCCCTTCCCAACTACGAATAAGATCGAGAGGAGCCCGAAAGCCCTGGGCAGGTCGGCCGGGTCTTTCTTTATTTCCCTCTTCTTCTGTTCCCGCCACGAGAAAGACGCTCGGAAGAGGTATGCCCGTGGCGGAGGCTCCGTTGAGACTTTCTGTTGTCTCGGTAGGGAACTCTACGATCTTTTCCCCTATTGTATTGAAAAAAAGGAGGTTCGAATTACGTTAGGGGGTCCTTCGCTTTTGCCAGATCTAGAGAGATACTACGAGTCCTCCGCCCCAGATTCCATCGCCGAGGCCATCTGGTTCACCGGTACTACCAAAAAGTCTCATGCTTACCTTACTCTTACTGATGCTTTTATTGGACCACGAAGACCCCAGTCGTGCTTCTGCTTTCCATTCCCATCATCATATTGATTACCTCCTCGTGCTCTGCCATAATAACTTGGAGTCCGTATCATGGTGAAGGTAAGGCTGTGATTCTTGCTCAAAAAAGAGAGCGAAGGCCTTCGAGTTATTGGCTCGTCCAACCCGGCAGCATTCATGAGTCCTTCAACTGTCCCTCGGAGACAGGGTCGAGAAGTACCATGCATGCTTACCTCCCGTCCTTTCTCGGTACCACCCAGAGCAAGCCACACCAACCCTCAAAAAAGGTGAGCGTCCCTGCCCTTATTTGATTAGTAAAGTAAAGCTTTGGCTCCGACTCAAGAAATGGATAAAAAAAAAAGGGGGACTTCTGCAACGGGCTATGCCACCCAAACCAACTGAGGGAAGTCGCATCCGTCCCATCGCAAGCACCTACAATGTCATGATCACATTGGTTTACCCTTTTTTCTTTGGTAGTTCAATGGACGGTCGCCCCTCCAACAATAAAAGGTAGAAATATGAAAACTTCTCTGCCATTTAGATCGGAGAATTTATGTAGGAAATCGGGTTTTAAGTTTCCAGAAACCACACGATTATATAGCCAAAGGGAATAGGCCGCGCCTAAAATCATCCCAACGGCTGCTAATGTGGCTACTAAGCTATTTCTTTGGAAAGCTCCTACTAAGATAAGAATTTCCCCGATAAAGCTGCTAGTACCAGGTAAACTCATATTGGCCAAAGTGAAAAAGAAGAAAATGACAGAGAAATTCGGCATGGTGCTCACTAAACCTCCGTAATATCTAACAAGTCGAGTCTTATGTCGGTCATATAGAACACCAACACATAGAAAGAGGGCTGAAGAAACCAGTCC
Source organism: Erodium maritimum (assembly GCA_963921825.1). NCBI lineage: Eukaryota > Viridiplantae > Streptophyta > Magnoliopsida > Geraniales > Geraniaceae > Erodium > Erodium maritimum. The sequence continues at coordinate 54,001 of OY997598.1, read as the reverse complement.
ATGACTTAACATCAGTAAAATGCTACCTCCAATTCCCTGTATGTTCAGACTAAACATACCAATAGTCACCAGATTCATATGGGCTACTGAGGAGTAAGCAATGATCTTCTTAAGATCGACCTGTCTTAAAGTGGTCAAGGAAGTATATATTATAGCAATCGCGCTTAAAGTATAAATGAAAGGAGTGAAAAAAAGTGTCGCTTCGGGAAACATGGGTATTGAAAATCTTAAAAACCCGTAGGTTCCCAATTTTAAAAGAATTCCTGCCAAGATGACGGATCCTGCCGTAGGTGCCTCTACATGAGCTTCGGGTAACCAAATATGAACTGGTACCATAGGCACTTTGACGGCGAAAGAGGCGAAAAAAGCAATCCATAGAAAGATTTGGCGCCGCTCACTAAATTCTGTGGTTAATAATATTTGTAAATCGGTGGTCCCTGTTTGGAGAAGAATAAACAGAATAGCTAAAAGCATAAAAACAGATCCAAGTAAAGTATAAAGGAAAAACTGATATGCTGCCTTGATCTTTCTTTGTCGCGAACCCCAGACCCCTATAATAATGGTAGAGTAAGGGGTGGCCCAAAAGCGGAATTGACCGGTGGTGCTTGGTTGAAGCTCCAGTAGGTAGCCACTCCCTTCTCAGGGAACCGTACGTGAGACTTCCGCATCATACGGCTCCGTCCCGAGCTTCCGTCGTCGGCCCTTGTCATTAGACCACTATCTATGCATGTATTTTAAGCCTGGACTCTCCAATCTTTTGCTTCTCGGGTGGTGGCGAACAATGCAGCTTGCGGGGGATGCCCGCCTGTGGGGCCCGGCCCCCTTCTCGCCCGAAAGAACCGCTCGCTAGCTAGCCGGACTAGCGGGCCCTATCTGGAGACATACTGAGAAAACCATGCCTTGAGAACCGAAGGCAAGGCTCGTCTTCCAAAGGCTCGTTGGGAAGAAAGATGGAGTGCGGTCTCTAACGCACAGTCGGGTTGCTCACGCAGCGGATCCCTCTCTCGTACTATAGATAGAGAGCGAGATGTGCAAAATAGCCTTATGTTATGGCCGCCCCCCGACTGAAGGCCTTTACTTACGCTACTACTACTGTGATGTGAGCGCTTCGGTTGGGTCTTTACCAGCTCTATAGCGCAAGCACTAAGCGATTGGTTTACCATAGCCATCGTTCCGTCATCCTTAGTCAACCATCGTTAACACTCATCCAGAGTTCTTCGAACTAAGCCACTTCCGTTCCAACCCTTATACTTGCGTATAAGTATCTATTGAAACCTCGCGCCCTTGCGTCGCTCGTAAACTCGCTCCTGGCCGGAACTTGTACGAAAGTGCATGCATAAAGGTTTGGAACTCTTTTCTTATCTGAATCTTAAGGACAGGACCAATCCCTATTCTTGAATCCTCTGTCGAGCTCTACCCTGCCCGCATTTCCTTTTTGAAGAGGGCCAAAGAAAGAAATGTCTCCACCTGCTGCCAACAGTCTTTCTTCGGAATTCTACTGAACGGGTCGATCCTCCCCTTTGTTTTATAAACTTATCCTAAGGTCTCCTCGCCAAGAGCTCCCCGGCGACAGGAACCAACCCGCCTGCTGTGGCGGGGCGGCTTTTTTCTTTCACAATAAGGCCTGGACGATTATCCCTACCCTCGGTAGCTTACGAGTTTACGTCCATCCCTGGTCGGATAAAGTTTCCTTTCGATTTCTCCCTTGTAGCCGTTACCCGAATTCGCGCAAGTGTGTCCACACCCCCAGACTTGACGAGGAATCCATTCTCGCGAACAAACACAAGCCCTACACACACCTAGGAGCACCCCTTCCTGCATATCCATACAAGACCCGAGTAGGCGGGTCGAGGTCCTACGAGGTACCCACTACTCGGAGTACCCTCCCAAAAGGAAAAAGATGTGTCTGTCGGGTTTGCTTCTGTTGGGTTGGGCGAGTTCGACCAGAAATGCTATGCTTACACACAAGACTACCCCTATTCCCGAAAGCTTCGCGGGGACTACTTTACGACGGACGACCGCCCGTAGGGGGTTTACTGCACAAGGCCCCTGCAGAGGAAAAGTTTGATCCCAGCGAATAGAAGATACTCAGCTCCGCACAACATAGGGATTAGCACACTTTCGAAAAAAACATAGAATAGTAGAAGATCCAGCATGCAGAAGACGGCGATCATTAGAAATTCACAAATAAGAAATGCTATAATATACTCTTTCCCAAAATTTCTCATACCAGACCAACCCACTAAAATGCAAATAGGGATCAGAAATGTGGTCAATATGACGAAGAATAAAGAGATACCGTCTAGACCCAAAGAAAAATGGATGTTTTCATAAGGAAGCCATCGAAAGCTTTCCACAAATTGAAATTTGGCCGTAGAAGGATCGAATTGTATCCAAAGAACAAGGGAATACAAAAAAGTAATAAGAGAGGCGGACAGACCAATAAATCGTATCAGTCGTATTCTTGAATTTGGAATGAAAAGAAGAATAATGCTTCCTAGCACGGGACACATAATAAGACCACTGAGATCAAAATAGCATTCACAGAAATGTTCTAACATAGAGTAGAATCGAAGATTGAAGAGATTAGTTGACAACAGTAAAAAGATGGGTTGGGTGCCTAATTCCAATACAATAGGGGTCTATCAGTGCAAGTCAGCTGAACACCGTGATTGATGAGTGGGTAGGCAATAGGTATCACCGTCGAAGCCCCACCAACCCCTTTTTTGCGGGAGTTGTTGGTGGTCTTAAGAATGGTTCGGGCGGGTTTACCTACTATTGGATTTGAACCAATGACTCTCGCCGTATGAAAGCGATACTCTAACCGCTGAGTCAAGTAGGTCAAGCTGACTTGAGTCAGAGAAAAGATCTTCCTATAAGATAAAAGGGCGCAAGCAGAGTTCCGGGGGCGGAGGGCCTGGCCTATAAATAGAAAAAGTCTTTTTTATCATATCACTAAACGAAATGAAGCAAGGGCTAGCACGGATCAACCACTTGGAGAAGGTCGCACCTTTCTTTCCTAAGCTGCTCTTCTTTCAAAAGAAAATGCTTTCCTATGTAGAGAAAGGATGCTTTTAGCTCTTTTCATTACTCTGCTCCTATTGAATCCGCTGCTCTTGCCGGTCTTGGTGGTAGGGGGGCAGTAGGAGTAAAGGCAATAGGATCAATCCCTATTAGGAAATGGCCTAACTAGGAAGGGCAGACTCAAGGCGATGACTAGTAGATCCCATCCCGGGGGAACCCCTTTCCCTTTAGAAAGCTCACGAATGGAACTATGACCATGGGAATGATTGTTGAATAAATAAACTAGCACGCTTCTGAGCCCTCTTGCCCACTAGTCACTCTGTTCACGGTTAGCTGGGAATGAATATGAACCCCTTGTTGACGGAGATTATTTGATTAGCTTGGGAAGGTAAGCTTTCCTTTCGGATAGTCAATATGGTTTAGTGATAGTGTCTATGGTCTTGTTCAAATGCTTTCTTTCCTTATCTGGTATTTTCGTATCAAGGGCTCAGCCCAAGTAATAAGTAAGTTGGTGTGGGAACAACTTGGATTATTACTCTATCTCCTTCTTTCCCTGATATCATTTATCATTCCTAAGAATAGAGGAATATCATCTCTAGCCTATCTATCTTGCTATCTTTGTATTTGACTCGATATAACTTCGAAAGCTTCCTTTTGTTATTTTATTAATAGGATGGATAATTCTCATACTAAACAATGTGGCAAAGAAATAATCCTAGTTTTTAGCCCTCGTAAGCTTCGTTCTAAGCAACTTCATACCTTTCTTTATACGGCTTTGCTTTCTATAGATCTTATCATGGGTAAGACTTTCACTTTACCCGATGTTGGGACCTGTGATCTCCTCTGACTATGAAGAATAGGTAACTTTCAGCTTAGCTAAAGATAGTGAAAGAAAAGAGAGAAGAGATGCCTCCTAGTTCAAGGTAGCCAAAGGCGATGAAGCGAGCCAAATAACGATGTTTGACGTAGTGCGCAGC
>OY997598.1:0-40000 GCA_963921825.1 Erodium maritimum | reverse complement strand
TTTCTTCACTGAGTATTCTTGCTCTCTATTAGCTTCGCGGGAGCTCTGAAAAGAGGCTTTAGCCTTCTTATTGTATTGAGTGCGAGATGGAAGAGCAGAGGAATTGAATTCCGGGAACCCTTTTCTGAGACGGCTATGGGTATAGACAGACCCGAAAGACCATTCCTTCTCCTTCAACACTGAAAAGAATAGACGGAAAGCCATTCCCCTAGCTCTCAACCTATAAACGCGGAAGAATCCCCCTCGGCAATCCTTGGTTCGGAGACCTAGCTCAAACCTTGGAAGAATCTTAGCCACCCCTTGAAACCTTTGCTTGGGACCTTCTTCCAACTTCGTTGCCTTGGGAGCTACTTCTGCCTGATCCCAACTCACCAGCCTAACATCTTTGATCTGGGACTCTCACTACCATTGATGGAGAAAGTTGGGACTTCTTCTCTGCTTTGATCTTTCTTTCTCTTCTCTGCTTGATCCCTTCTTTTGTTATGGTATAGTAAGGTGATCACCTAAGTCTTTTCCAATGGATTCGGACTGAAAGCCAAGCTCTCGGTCTACTATACTAAGGAAGGGAAAGTCAGGTGTCTGTAAGCTGCGCCTTCTTTCCATCTTACACCAAGGCCAAGAAAAATGCTCCCGAAATGGAAGATAAATGCCCTTCTTGATCCTGCTCCTACTCGAGTTGACATCCTGAAGAAAACAACAAGAAACATAAAATTATGCATTCACAAAAGCAACTGTATATACAAGGACTTGAGGATAGACCTTTACAGAGTTGATGGCATAGCATATTATGAAACCAAGTTGACTATATACGAAAATTGAAAACATCAGTACCTGTAATATTTTGTAAAAGTCCTAAGTCAATCGCCTGTGCAATAAACTCTTTTTTTCTTAAACTAATGACAGCTAAATATGCATGACAGGCAAGATAAGTGCTCTAACTCATTTTCCTGAAACAGAGAGCACACTGAATGCAACGATCTCCTACAGCTTCAATGAAGTAGAGCAGTCATTTTATGAACAGAAATACAATAAGAATAAAAGCTTAGCACACAGATGGTTAGTAAATCATATTAACAATCCTTTTAGCCAATTAGCTCAAATTAGAGCATTCTGCTACTGCTAGAAATCGCAAGTTGGTATCAGTGACCGAACTTTTAGGACTAAAAGTTCTTTCATACTATACTGTCAAGAATAATGTTGTAGAAAATAAAACAAGATGAACAAGAATAAGGAGTAATCATGAGTCAATACAGAATATGACGTACAGAAGGAATAAATACACTTCTATCTTATCATTCTAATGGTGATGTAATTCATGTACTGACAGCAAGTCTAGAGGATAAACCTCTTTGGTCAATCAATATACTCTCACAACATACAAATGTAGAGGTGGAAGCATAAACTTACATGTGTTGTTCAGTGACTCTGTGACACTTCAAACCTAGTCCGAATAAGAACTGTTTCATTTCGGGAAAGAAACAACATTTATGAAAGTTCATGGGTATGAAAGACCTAATGTCCTATTGATTCTTAAGTAGCTATCAAGTATACAGTGTCAAATATGCTTGACAATCAACGATCATATACAGCCGAACTCTGTTTTCTAGCCCACAAAACTCCCATGGGTACAATTTGGACGTTGAAGGATGTCAACTCATATTCGTCTAGAAACTAGACCTCGGAAATAAAAGCCCAGTCGCCTATTGAAAAGAGAGATCAGTCTGCCTTCTTGTATTCAATTGATTACGAGAGATTCTTTAGTCATTCCAATACAATAATCAATGACCGATACTAAGGTAGGTCAGGTGAAAAGCCATCCTTAATGCTTCCCACCAGCCAGCCCCAGATTCACTCAAAGACAGCCTTGACATTAAGGTAAGGGTAAGTATATCGTGGAGAATTTCTTTTTTATTAGAGTTGGAGACGAAAATCTTTTCTTTGATGCGCAGAAGACGGGGTGAGCTAGACTAATGGGATGGGAAGGGAACTTCCTTTCCTCGATCCTTCTTTTAGCCTCAGTGAACCGAGTTCAGTGATCCAATCAGCCTGAATCGGGCAGAAGAAACTCTAACTCGAAGGATGGGATCAACTCTCACGAGAAGGAAGGGTATGATTCAGAATATAGTGAATCCGGTGTGGAATCGAACGAGAAGGGAAGGCATTGGGCTTGTGGATCTAACTCCTAATCAGTCAAGTCGGAAGAGAGGAAAGAAGGTTCTTAGTCTTTTCCTTCTCCCTCGACTTATCTTAGATAGCAGAGCTGTCACAGCTGGTCCGTACGTCAACGTCATAGGAGCAAAAGATAGATAGTTTGTAAGAAAGGCAACGAAGTTGATGATACCTCCTATACTAGAATTCTATTCTATTCTGTCTTCGTGTCTTCCATTACCCAGCCAAGAGCCGGGATTTATAGATAGATTAGTGGAGTTGATGAATTAGAAAAGATCCAGAACCTTAGTCAGCTTACCTTTCTTTTCGTAGCTATTGAATCAAGGGACTCGTGATAAAGGAGCTATCTCTAACTAATTTCGTTAGCATTACGGTATGAGTTGATTGACAAGGCTAATCCCAAGATCTTGATTTCGAACGGCAATGCATCGCGCACTCATATAAATATCGTCGGCTAATACACGACCAATTAATGTTTGAATAAAAAATATTTCCGGCACCGTCCCATTTCGGGGACTTACAGAAAGCCCTCGGGTGGTGCCACAATCTGTTCTACGTACAACAACGTGTTGAACTACTTCAACAAGTCTGCGCGTAAGATACCCAGCGTCTGCTGTTCGTACAGCAGTATCCACAACCCCTTTGCGGGCTCCATAGCTATAAATAATATATTCTGTTAAGGAGAGCCCTTCGCGTAAATTGCTTTGAATGGGTAAATCAATCATTTGTCCTTGTGGATCCGACATTAACCCTCTCATACCTACTAATTGGTGTACTTGAGAGGCTTTTCCTCTAGCTCCCGAAAAAGACATTATATGTACAGGATGAAAGGGGTCGGTGGTTCTAAAATTGGGATTCATTTCTTGTCGCAAATATTCACTTGTATCATACCATATCTCGATGGATTGGCGTAATTTTTCTACCGCGTGTACATTCCCATAATGATAGTGTTTTTCCAAAAGAAAACTTTGTTGTTCAGCATCCTGGACTAGCCATCCCTTAGCCTTAGAAGGTATCGTTAAAAGATCATCAATTCCTAATGAAATGGATGTAGCGGTGTCTTGCTGGAAACCCAGGGTCTTTACTTGATCCAGGCCAGGATGTGTGATGTATATGCCATTCCGAAGTGATCTATTAATCGACTAATAAGTCGTTTAATAGCAGCCCCGTCTATTACTTGATTGTGAAAGACCAGATTGGCCCGCTCTGTCATAAGCACCTCCATATTCCGTTGAGTAGGATTCGACAATAGATTTGAGTCAATGATTGGAAAACTCCCTTTTCTGGACCTTGATTCGCGTAGAAGTAACTACGGTCCGAGTTGAATCGGAAAGGCCCGAATTCGCACTGGGGTCATAGACTTACTTAGTTTAGGTACCGTAGGAAGAGACCTGATAAAACCCTTGTATAGCTTCTTCAATTTCTCGATAAAGAAAAACATGACCAAGAGTCGTTCGAATATATATACAAAGAATTTCTTTTTTTACGCTTCTTACTATTATATTATCTTACTATTATATTAAAAAGTGTCCGTAAATCTCATGATGGGTACCCGAAGATTCATAATGAACTTCGACAGGAACTCCTCTTGAAACAATAAGGCGTTGGTCTAGTCGCCACCGGAGCCAAAAGGGGCTGTCTAAATGGATTATTTTCTGTCGATAAGCTCCAATTGCATCATAGGAATTACAAAAAAGGGGTTCTTTTCCTTTCATATACCTAGAGTTATTGTCGTCAATTCTCTCAGTTTGGCAGTTTCTGCGATTCCACAGATTATACCTATTTACACAAAGACCTCGACGATTCCCGCTTGTTAAGATATAGAGCCCAATAAGCATATCTTGAGTTGGTACGCAAATGGGATCCCCAATAGACGGAGCCAAGAGATTCATATGAGAAAACAAAAGTAAACGAGCCTCCGCCTGAGCCTCCAAGGATAGAGGTACATGAACAGCCATTTGATCCCCATCGAAGTCTGCGTTGAATCCTTTACAAACGAGTGGATGTAAACAAATAGCGCGCCCTTCCACTAAAATGGGTTGGAAGGCCTGTATGCCTAATCTATGCAAAGTCGGTGCTCTATTCAGCAATACAGGATGCCCCTGCATAACTTCCTGAAGTATTTCCCATACAATTCGTTCTTTTTCCCGAATTTGACTCTTAGCAGTCCCTATGTTCGGAGCAAGGTGCTGTCTAATTAGACCGCGCATTACAAATGTCTGGAAAAGCTCTATTGCTATTTCACGAGGCAATCCGCATTGATGTAATGAAAGTGAGGGGCCTACAACAATGACAGAACGTCCCGAATAATCGACCCGTTTTCCAAGCAGAGTCTCACGAAACCTTCCCTCTTTGCCTTCAATTACATCTGAAAACGACTTGTAAACCTTATTATGACCATCCCTTATTGGCTGTCCGCGGATTCCATTATCAAGAAGTGTATCCACAGCTTCTTGTACCAATCTCTCCTGAGACATTACTACGTCCCCTGGCGTAGATTTCATTGTTAATAAATTGAGAAGAGCGTTGTTCCGCGAAAGAACTCTACCATAAAGTTTATTAATATCCGAACCCATTAGTTTAAGCTCATCTATCTGAACCGCCGGTCTCAACCCCGGGGGAAGAACTGGTAATAGACATAAAACCATCCATTCAGGTTCTACATTTGTTCGAATAAAATGCTTAGCTAATCCCATGCGTCTAACCAAAAAGCGCTTTCTTCTTTCAATTTTCCGATCTTCCCACTCATCACCCGTGAGCCCCTCTTCCTCTAATTCTTTCCATTCTGCCAACGAAGAATCTATAATAACTCGCAAATCTAGATCGCCCAATTGCTCTCGGATAGCGCCTGCTCCAGTAGAAATTTCGCGATTTCGAAATGTATGCAAGCCCTGGGTAGTCAAAAAAGGAGGGATGCTATATTTCCAGGATTGGGTTTCATATTCGAATGAACCTCGTAATCGTAAAATAGTGGGTTTTTTAGCTATAGGCCTAGCAAAAGAAAAATTGGGATAGGATCCTATAGGATCTCCCCCCCCTTCAAAACCGGACGTGAAAGTTTCCTCTCATCCGGCTCAAGTAGTTACACCAAATAAAGATAAAGGAGTTCTTGCTTTCAAATTATAGTTATAGAAAACCCCCAACTACTCCTTACTCAAGTTCTCACAAGCAACATTTCATTGATTAATGGTTCTTTGATTTTGATTTTATCAACTCTTTATCAAAAATTCAATTGAAAATATTGAAATAGCGACATAAATGAAATGTGAAATTCTTGAGTAGTCTACTTCCCCTTCGAATGATGAATCCCTCTAAAGGAATACCTTGTAATTCGTAAGGAATTGACTTGTCTATATATCGTTCCGTTTGATCTTTTAGGTCCTGACTTCACCTCGACGGTTACGGTTATGCCACGCTGCCCTTTCTTTAAAGCCTATATGCGATGGATAGGCTTCTATAACCATAAAATATTTGCTTACTTGAACATAAACATAATTGCATTTCTTTCTAAAACGAAAAGACAGGGAATGTTTTCCACAAAAGAAAGAAGTCTTTTGACGAGGTACAACTCAAAATTCCTATTTGTTTGTTTTTGTTACTGAATCGACCATAGACCAATGAGATTGGCTAGCATAAAGGAAGACTTTAGAGAATTTTAACAACTTTATAGAATTCAATAGAAAATGAAATATTGGAATTGGAAAGGGAACAAAAAAGAAAGGGAAAAAAGAATCAAAAGAAAAAGCGCATATGGCACGCAAAGGAAATCCTATTGCGACAAGACTTAATCTTAATCGTAGTTCCGATTCCGCTTGGTTCACTGATTTCTACTATACGGATTTCGTTTCTCAAGATGTAAATCTCCGATCTTATTTCGGTTCTGTACATCGTCCTAAGACTAAGAAAAAAAACTGGGGCTTTCGTCTCGGTAGGTCTTTTATTTTCCATTTTCCCAAAAGAACGCTCATTCATTTCTTTTTTCCCCGTCTAAACCAACGAATCAAAACACGAATCAAAACACAAATCAAAACACGAATCGAAACACGAGTGGAAAAACTAAAGGAAAAACGACGGAAACTCCTAAGGAAACTAAAAAAAAAAAACAGATTCAAAATAAAGGTGAAGCGCGACAGCGGGCAACGACGTAAGAAGGCCAACCGATTGGATAGGATAATGGATACATTGTCTAATTTACGTAAATTGCGTAAAAAATGGCATAAATTGGAAAAATTGGAAAAATTGAAAAGATGGTGCAAAAAATGCAAGAAATTTGAAAAAAAATGGCATAAATTGCATTTTTTGGACCAATTGAAAAGATGGTGGAAACATAAAAAATTGTCTAAATTTGACAAAGTCGGGCCGATGGGGTGTCTTCACGACGATACGGCAGAAGAAGAACGAAAGGAAGTGATAGGCGAGGAGGCAGGGAAAAGAGTCGAGTCGATCAGGCTCGACGACCGGGAGAAGCTAAAGGCTGACGAAGGAAGACCTAAAAAGAAGCAAGGCTATGGATACCATGACCGATCGCCATCGATAAAGAGAAAGAGGATTCTTTCTAAGTTACTTCAGGTCGGGGCCTTTCCCAAATACGCTGAGAAAAAAAAGAACATAAACAGACTAGAGCTCCTAAAAAAAAAACACTCCTTCAGATTGAGAAAGACAAAATACTCCTTGCATTTTTTGGTTATGCAATACTTTTTTTTAAATGCAAAAAACAAAATAAAGTTCAACCCAGTTCTAGTTCTCAACCATCTCGTGGCACGGGACGTGTCTGAACTATCTACTCAGCTAAAAAAATCGCGTAGTGCTTCTTTTAAGAGAATACGCTCTCGCATCGCCTTCTTTGTAGAAAACTTGACCAGCGAGAAAGGATCTTTTTCCGAAGCCAAAAAAGAGTTGACCCGCTTGATTGTCCAAGCGAATGATCTTCGCTTCGCGAGAACAACAAAGACCACCATTTCACTCTTTCCTTTCTTCGGTGCTCCCTTCTTCTTTCTAATGAATGAGCTTGGGGGGGTGCATAAAACGAAAAAGAAAGAAAAAAAGCTTTCTTATAAGTATAAGTATGAGTATGCCCGTAAAAATATCCGTAAAAAATTGGAAAAAGAATTCTCACTTCTCCTCCTCCCGAATAAAAAAGACAAAAAATGGAATGCAAAATTAATGGACCTAGGTGGGAAAATATTTCTTTTGAAAAAGGCATTCAAGATTTTGGGAGGGATCCTATTGCAAAGGAGAATAATTCCGTATGGGTGGAGAATAATTCCGTATGGGTACAACCGCTATTTGAATGCAGTCAAAAGGATGGAATACTTGTTGTCTAATAGAACAAATAGTAATACCTTAATAATTAAGTCGGTAAAAATAAGATCCATTTATCAAAGTGCTTCTATGATTGCTCAAGAAATCTCCTTGAGACTCAAAAAACTAAAAAAAAGATCATTTCGCAAAACTTATACTCACTTCGCGCATAATATTCCAATAGTAATGAAAAAAAGAGTTTTGGGGATTCGTATATCTTGTTCGGGTCGATTAAAGGGTAAACCAATTGCAAGCACTTATTGCGGAAAGTATGGAAAAACTTCTGGTAATGTTTTTAATCAAAAAATAGATTATGCTTTTAGGAAAGTATCTACTCGTTACGGAATCTTAGGTGTCAAAGTATGGATTTCGTATACAAACAAAAATGAAAATACAAACAAAAAAGTAAAAAAATAGAAAGATGGAAGATTCATTCGAAATGGAGGTGCTGCTGGAATCCACAGACAGCTCCAACCTCGGGTGAATCATCCGTCAATAAGCCCCTGTCGTCGGGTAATCTAGGCCCTGGGAAGGACCAGGAGGAGGCCAAAAGTACCCGCCCGGTAGTCCCATATCCATATGAACCAGACGAGGTAATCGGAGGGGATTCGGTTCTTTCGATCCAACGCCGACTCCTAGCAAACAAAATATCCCTCTCCGTCGGCGTTCGTTGGTCATAAAGCAGGCCCTAGCCCTAATTGACGCCGAAGACCTATTCGAGGTAAAGGGGAGAGTCTGGATAGAAGACGGTGGGACCGCAGATGTAGGAAGGCTGCCTGCTAACCGAACTGCGAAACTAAAGCGACTCCTTCTTGGCTTGGTGTAAGATAGGTATTGGTCCGATTCACCTATGTCAGTTCGAACCTGACGGGTCGTTCGTGTGGATTATCTCTCTTTTATCTTTGAATTGTATTTGAGTCTGTCTAAAAACTCCCTTAACTCTCGCCTGAAATAAAGTAGACTAATCCTAACTATCCTCTTAGATTAGATGACCGAGGACGGCACATTTGCATCTGACTATATTCGGAAAGTATGTTCTGTCTAATATCTCTCCTGGCGTCTAGTGCTGATCCTTACTGTCTTATTCTTCCAGGATTGGCTTTTATTATTGTATTGTGAAACAGATTGGACTACTTCCTATGGAAAATAAGTCCCAATCCCGGGAAGTTCAATAGCTTGTTATTCGTTCAAAAGAAAGGCATTAAGCTTGGCATGGAGACATTTCCAGTGTAAAACTTGTTGGCCTCAATGGAAGGGTTAGCCCTCCAGTACGGTAAAGTCCACTCCCTTGCCGAAAGCTTTGCTATACCTACACCTAGCTTTTCAAGAGTTAAGAGTTGTAGTTGTGGAAGCTGCCATGCCAGTCCTGGTTGAGGAAAAAGAACTCAGCCAAAGTAAAGACTAAGCCAAAGAGCGTTTATAAACCCGCGTCAGGTACAGGACGAAAGAAGCTCGTATACTCGTATAAACTAAACGAAAGGAATCTCGAGGAAAGATAGTTAGCTCTCCATGGAAGGAGAAGACATAAGGACAAGACCTCTCACTGGCTGTCTTGCCCACAGGATTTCTTAACCTAGTTTGCAGGAACTTGATGTTAAGTAAACTCCAAAGATAACTTTAAAATGCTATTGCCTTAGCTTATCAATTCAACTCTATGCTTAGCAACATCTAATTTTTCTAACAGGATTGGTCTAACTGGCTGATCGGATGGAAAGGAAAAAAAAGGAACTGTCGTGGCCGCTAACTCCTCAGTCAGCTGACCTTCGGTGAAGTAGTAGGACCAATTCCTTTGAGTTTCGGTCTTGCGACTCTACTCCCCAGGCCAGGCTGAGTGTTAAGGATGGTTGTAAAACTATGGAATTCAATCACTTAGATAGAAGCATTTTTCTCGTATTTTCATCCCATGCTCTATGTTGGTCAACAACCAACCCACATCGCATCTTTCGTTCTTCAAAAAGATCTCTTCTGCTTCTGTAGGGATTTAGAATACTATATCTATAAAAAAAGAATGCCTCAGCTGGATCCATTTACTTATTTTACACAATTCTTCTGGTTATGCCTTTTCTTCTTCTTTTTTTATATTGCTATATGGAATAATCGAAATGGAGTACTTGGGATCAGCAGAATTCTCAAACTACGGAACCAACTCCTTTCACATCAGGGAAATAACATCCACAGCGAAGACCCCACCAACAAGAGTATGGAATCGATCTTGAGAAAGGGTTTTAGCACCGGTCTTTCCTATATGTACTCGAGTTTATTCGAAGTATCCCAATGGTGTAAGGCCGTAAACTTATTGGGAAAAAAGAGGAAAATAACTTTGATCTCCTGTTTCGGAGAAATAAGTGCCTCCCGAGGAATGGAAAGAAACATATTCTATTTTATCTTGAAGTTATCATATAGCATTTTTTCCAATCTTGGGTGGGTAGTCGCTTGTAGGAATGAAATAATGCTACTCCATGTTCTACGCAGCCAAGGTAATATATGAGCAGCCACTGCTTTGAAAGACTCAGGGTGAGGGGACGAGGGTACGACGTGCGGAGTTAAGGTCCTTAATTCATTTATCTCATTCATTTTGATTGATTCTTATGTGCGTGCATCCTTTCTCCCATGCTTTCCGTTGGTCAACAACCAACCCCCCTTTTTCTAGTTTTTCTTAACATCAAGCGTGTTGGTACTAGAGAAAAAAAGGGTAATTCTCCAAATTGATTTGTCCTCAACGCCCACTAATTCCTGGTAATTTGGCACTTCAACAGTCTTCGATGGTTATACGTGTATACAAAGTACGAACGAGATGGATGTTTCTTGTCCCAACCATTCTTCTTCGTCCCGATCCCGGTAAGGGCCAATTTTGTTAGAAATTTTCGTGTTGTTGATTCCTAGACGTAGTGCTTCTTCCCCTATGCCGCCTATTGGGACTAGTCGAATCGAATAGGGTTCACCCACATTAGAGAATAGAACCCACATAGGTCTAACCTTTCGCTCAATACTAGAATCAATCGACAATTGAAGCACCTAAGGTTGCATTAATCGGGGATACACGACAGAAGGAATTGTTCTTATGTTATTGAAAAACTTAACCTTCAGCAAGCGTAGATTTTTTCAAGAATCTTTTTTCTTTCTATCCCGAATACATGTGTCTTTCTCCTAAGGACGGGGGCGGTAAAAAAAAAGAATAAAATCACACCATCTCTGTAATAGGTAAATGCCTCCTTTTCTCCTGAGGTTGTCGGAATTATTCGTAATAAGATGTTGGCCACAATTGAAAAGGTCTTATCAATAAAATTTCCATTTATCCGTGATCTAGGCATAGAGAGCAATCCGTTCTATAATTCTTTTCATTACCTCTCGCGAGAAAACGATCCCACAAACAAAGGAATTGTACAACGCAAAATAACATAAAAAGAAAAGAGACTCATTAAATGAAAAAAAGAGATCTCCCCTTACTCCAATGTTTTTTTGACAGGATTTGACAGGAATCAATAAAAAGAAGAAATATTTGAATCCGATTCACTTTCGCCCCCATCACATCATCACATGGAGTGGTATAAAAATCAATGGAACTTCTCTGATTTCAGCGAAGTTGAATCATTCTATGACGAAAATAGAGCAACCACCCGCTCTTTGTTGGGTGCATAAGCAAGTATACAATCAAATGTCAAATATATAAATTACTGGGATTTCTTTTTGAATTTGTAATAGAGCTATGGGCTAAGGGGTTGTTGTTGGGAGATCTAAGACGGGAAAGGAAGTCATTCGCCTTTTCTAATTCTTATGGAAATGGAATTTTAGTCTAAATAGAATCATCATCTAAAGGGATCCATTAACCAGAGTCATCGTATAAAAAAAAGATAGACCCCGATCCGTGCCCCATTCATTGATTAAATTCGGTAAAAATATCAGAAAAAAAAAAGAGGGTAGGAGCATTCTCTTCGCAAACAAAGATGAATAGATATATCTTGTGTTTTTAAAAGTTTTTCACAAAAAATACCGGCATTTCACAGGCTCAAAAAAAGGGCCTTTCTTTGATGTTTGATGAAAGGCTTTCCTTCTTTTTTTACATAGATAGTTGAATTTGTTGTCCGAACCCACCTAACAAAACAACCCAATTTGAGCAACTCGCTGTTTATTCGATTTCGGGGCCATAATCGTTGTGTAGGAGAGATGGCCGAGTGGTTCAAGGCGTAGCATTGGAACTGCTATGTAGACCTTTGTTTACCGAGGGTTCGAATCCCTCTCTTTCCGCCCATTAAGAAATGTAATGTTAATGGTGATAATGTATCAAATCAAATAACAATGGATACCATTATTCCAAGAATTCGCCCTTTCTATAGATTCTTTTTTCCTAATTTCTGTGGCATTAGGAAAATGCTGGAAAGAGCATACAAGGATAAAAATTTCTTTACTGATCCATGCCATGATACATGAATGAGAGAAAAACCTCCGATCGCTTTCACTCCGGGCCCACGAAAGGAGGGGGACAAAATGGCCCGAAACCTTGTTTTGTTGTTATCTTAGTTAGGGTTAAGTCTGACGAGAATAATCAAATAATAGATAGTAAATGGGTTGGTTCTTCAGGAAATTGTGATTTCACATAATGGAACAAGCCCAGAATTCATTACTTGGGATACACTATTAGCTAATTATAGTCAAGTATATGACGATGTTGCTTTGGAGTTGGTTAATGAAATGAAGAGTTGAGAAACTCTGTGTATTCATTCTCTGGAAATGGGCAATTCAATTACTTAGATAGACAGAAGCATTTTTCTCGTATTTTCATCCCATTTCTTTCTTGCTTGGACCAAAGCATCCAACCAGATTCTTCAAAGAAAAAGTCTTTACTCAGATAGAGTAAGGAATAAGAAATGAACAAGAAAAGCTAATATGTACCCATCCTCAAGCCAAGAAATTATTCAAGGGATACCAATTCATGAGCGATTTCCAAATATGGATCTAGATTTAGATGATCTAGTTAACCAACCAACGTACATTTCCGCAACAGTGTCCATCCCAGATGAAATTTCGGACCCGCTGACCGACGCAGCTTTGACACGTTTGAACCATTTCTTGATTCATATGAGACATGATTTTTACGACGGGGTAATCCAAAGTGCCCATATTCAATCTCTACAACGACAAGTGTCCCAAATGGCCCAAGTTTGTCCGGAATTACTCCCACGCAAGCTGGACTCTATCTTTGAGCGAGAGTACAGTACTTTGTGTTCTTGGTATAATTCTGCCTATTATTCTAAATACGGCGTCCCGGCCCCTTATAATTTTCATCAAGAGTACATGGATAAGATTATTTCTTGGTATCTTAAGAGTATCGAACTCCCTGACCCCACCATCAGCCCCCTTGACCAATTTTCAATAATCCCATTGATTCCTATTCATATAGGAGACTTTTATTTATCATTCACCAATTCATCTTTGTTTATGCTGCTAACTCTGGGTTTGTTCCTACTTCTGGTTTATTTTGTTACTAAAAAGGGTGGAGGCAACTTAGTGCCAAATGCGTGGCAATCCTTGGTCGAGCTTCTTTATGATTTCGTACTTAACCTGGTAAACGAACAAATAGGTGGTCTTTCCGGAAAAGTGAAACAAACGTTTTTCCCTTGCATTTTTGTAACTTTTACTTTTTTGTTATTTTGTAATCTTCAGGGTATGATACCTTATAGCTTCACAGTTACAAGTCATTTTCTCATTACTTTGGGTCTCTCATTTTCTCTTTTTATTGGCATTACTATAGTGGGATTTCAAAGAAATGGTCTTCATTTTTTAAGCATCTTATTACCCGCAGGAGTCCCACTTCCGTTAGCCCCTTTTTTAGTCCTCCTTGAGCTAATCTCTTATTGTTTTCGTGGATTAAGCTTAGGAATACGTTTATTTGCTAATATGATGGCCGGTCATAGTTTAGTAAAGATTTTAAGTGGGTTCGCTTGGACTATGTTATGCATGAATGAGCTTCTCTATTTTATAGGGGATCTTGGTCCTTTATTTATAGTTCTTGCATTAACCGGTCTGGAATTAGGTGTAGCTATATTACAAGCTTATGTTTTTACGATCTTAATCTGTATTTACTTGAATGATGCTATAAATCTCCATTAAAGTAAAGTGGTAATTTCTATTTCTTTATAATTGAACAAAAGCGAGCGAATCTATACTATAGACCGGCCCCGCTAAGACAACTTACTTCAGAAAGAGAATGCTAAGAAATTGCAGAGACTCAGTTACAGTCTCTATAACCTTCAATGGCGGACGACACCAAAGATCATACCCAGATTGAGATCAAGGCCGCGCCAGCACCGATCCCATTCCCCTCCGATTTCACCGAAGAACTGAGAACCCCCTTCTTCTTCAAGTCGCGCTCCCGCCTGCAACGCGACACCTGGGTCGTATCTTTCTTTGTCGCTGCCCACGTACTTCTGTGGCCTAAGCTCTTTGAAGCCTCGTTCGGATTGAGTCGTCCCACGTCTTCCACTCCGCCCTCCGCCGCCGTCACCACCACCGTTGATCATTTTCTATATGGGTCGGGAAAACCCGAACTGAACAGGCATACGAAGAATCAATCAAACTCCCTTTACCCTGGGTAATACTTCTACTGAAATGACCTGAAACATCGTACACTCTTCGGTACAAATTGTTATCCTATCTGAGTTTCCACTTGAAAACCTAGTAGCCCTTTCACCCTTCTTCTTTCGAATATGAAATATTACTTAATTGAATGTATTAAGCATAGACCGGAGCTCTACATCGCCTTATCAGGCTTCGTAACTAGCTCGCTTCAATCCTTCATCCCTTTTCTGCGGGCGGTAGTGAAGAAAAGGTCAAAAAAGAGCCTTTATTCGATCGATCTGCCTTAGTGTCATGACCATTCATGGCCACTAGAAGCTTCTGAGACCAGGGGGTCTAAGAGATGAAAGCCCAAGACCAACTTGACCGACCCCACATCCATAGAGCAGCTTGAGTGGAGAAGGAGAAAGAAGGACTCAGACAGTCAAGTTCTTTATGAAAGATCTCTCTGGTGGAGGCTGCATTCATTGAGAAGGAAGGGGGAAATCCGCTATTTCGGTTGTTCAGTTTAGTTCGAGACTTCCCCAAAGGACGATTCGTTGATATATTCCAAGCAAGACCCAGCAAATGAAGCTAGGTTAGGATTGGCTAGACTCAAGAGAAATGAGTAGAAGAAGAGACGGAGGACATGAAAGGACTAGAAAAAAGAAAAATAATATGTCTAGGCACGAAGTGAAGAAATAAAGCATGTCTTGGATAAGGATGAAAGTCTATCCTATGCGTCCTAAGTCCTTGTGAGGTGGTCGGGCTAAGGCAAGCTTAATGGCCATGAAACTCCTTTTTCCTTTCTTCCATCTTCCTTAATGGACCGACTTCGGAAATGCTTTGTACATGGGCAATTAAGTATTTTCATGAGTCAACCTACCTTACTTGAGCATCTCACTGGACTTGGATGCTTTGATGTCTTAAATGGTACTCCTTCATCCTACCCTTTCTATTCCATTACGTGTACGTGGAAGTCAATTCTCTAAATGCGAGATCCGCGTCCTAGCTCTGGCATGTCCTTTTTCCCTTTTTGCTTTATTCATAGAGTGGTTTAAGTCTAGCCTCTGAAAGCAATCAAAGGCTTAGTGAAATCCGGAAGGGCTAGAATGGGGGAATTGCCTTCTTTTAGAACTGAAAAAGGACGAAAAAAAAGTGATGGAGAGGGCATTTGGCCAATTGACATTGACTTGAGCAAGAAAGACTAGAGCAACTGCTTATAGAATAGGCTAAGGAAGAGAGCTAAGAGGCAATCTATCTTATAAGAGTAAGAGATAAGTGGTACTCATCTACTCTAGCGTAAGAAAGCAGCAAAGCTTAGAGCAAGGAAGGAAGCAAGACTGAGAGATGTAGGAATTATGAGACATAGAGGGGCAATTCGAGTAGGAGCTACCAAGTATGTTCTTCCACGAGAGCCCTCTTTCGGGGGCGGGGAATCCCTACAGAAAGTGGTACTTTATGGAAAGCAACAACTCCTTAGTGCCTCCGTGGCGAGAGCATTCTAAGGTGCAAGGGGTTCGTGCAGCAAGAAAGAGTATGCTTTTGGGACTCTTTGACGGATTGGATTGGCTTGGGTTCCGTGCTCCTTGGTTTTGGTATCAAAGTCTTTCGTGCTAACAAAAGGGGGCTGGCTTTTCCCAGCTTCAATCCTGTATTGATTCTTGGATCAAGAAAGCCTCGAACTTCAAGTATCAAGGACTTGAGAGGCAAAAGTGACTATTCCTATCGGTGAAACTAGTACAAAAGGGAGAATTGTCACAAAGGATGCGCTGGCTTAGTCGATCACAAAATGTATCCCTCCAGTGGCCCATTGCTAGTACATTCAATCAGCTATTTGGCACTTCTTACACCGACTCACCTGAGCTCCAATACGCTGCTAAGAGGCACTCGAATGGCCGTAGAGGATAACATTCCTTTTGAAGGAATGCTTTCGATCCCTGCAGGGGAAATAAAAGGCTTCTTTTTGGCCTCGCAAACCCTTTTTCGCGACCCGTACCGACCAGCTGATTGAAAGCTTCTTTCACCCACGGTACCTACTGAACCTGCCGATTTAGAGGTTAGTGCTCCGTGTCTTTCAAAAGGAAAATGAATCTCAACGAAAGAATAAAGAATGCTGATACAATTGGCTTGGCATAGTTTTGATTGCTAAAGCATATAATTAATTCTTTCTCTCTATCTACGAGAATATAATCTATCTTTTTTACTAACTAGGTCCGCTCGCATGAACCTAGGCTTTACAACCTAGCGTTTACCAAACCTAGGATTTCCAGTTTGAGTTAGTTCCGCTTGAACTCTTTCTTGATTTAGCATTTCTTATTCTATTTTAAAGGAAAAGAAAGATCAATGTCTCAATGAAAGCATGCTGATAGATAGGAATAGCTTTCACGGTCTAGGTTCTGACCTAGGATATACTGATCTCATCAGATAAGTAGCTAGCAGCCCTTATTGCAAAAAAAGCAAGGAGACCCTATACTATGTAGCGGTGGCCCTATGCCATATGTATGTAGTACTGCTAAGCAAGCCGATTTTCTCTCGATGTGAACATGTGTCGAATGGCTTGGCTTAGAAAGGGTAGAGTTTCTCTCCAAACTATTAGCACTAAAATAGATTTTTGTGTTGGATTACAAATTGAGATAAATCGTGGATATTCTATAAAAATTCCAATGCCAACCAACTTTCATGATGACAGAGGTTATCCTATAGATGCTGTATTCATGCCTGTTAAAAATGTAAATCATAGTATTCATTCTTATGAAAACGGGAGCCACGAGATGCTTTTTTTTTTCGAAATATGGACAAATGGAAGTTTCACTCCTAAAGAAGCGCTTCGTGAAGCCTCCCGCAAGCTTATTAATCTTTTTATCCCTTTTCTACATGCGGAAGAAGAAAACTCCCATTTAGAGAACAATCAAAACGAACACACAGAAGAACTGTCAATAGACTTATGTGGATTGAAAGATATTTATATTGACCAATTAGTAGAATTGCCTCCAAGGTTTGAAAACGCTAGGGCTTAAAAAGACCAAGGTTCTATAATAGCCTCAAAAGATCGGGTATACATACAGTAATGGACCTTTTCTTTTGGATAAGAATACAGACGACCTTATGAAAATGACGCATTTTCGCCAAGAAGATGTAGAAAAGGTGATGAACATTTTAAACAACAATATTTCGCAACTCCTTTCCCGAAGAAGGGGTTTGTTTTAAATCCATTTGATTTACTTAATCTTTCTCTTTTTAAAAAGATTATAAAGAAAAAAAAAGATGAAATAAATTGTGAATCTTTAGCACAATCCGTACTATTCGGAATAGATCCAGAAGTCAATTGACTAAATGTATCTAGGGAGAATTCGCCTTGAAGCGACTATTCCCTAGATCCACACGTCATGATATTTTTATTTCACAATTGAATCCATTTTTAAAAGACCTAAAGTTAGGGATTTATCAATAGGTAATGTTGCTCCAATACCCAACCAAAGGGCCGCTACAGTACCAACCAAAAAGACGGTTGTCGCTACTGGCCGACCAAATGGATTTTGGAATTTATTAACATTTTATAGAAAAGGTACTGTTAATAATCCCGCAGGAACTGAAACCATTAAAAGAACCCCCAAAAACTTATTGGGTACTGTACGAAGTATTTGAAATACGGGAAAGAAATACCATTCGGGTAATATTTCCAAAGGAGTTGCAAATGGGTCTGCGGGTTCCCCAATCATTGATGGTTCTAGAACTGCTAAGCCCACGTTACATGCAATAGTACCTAAAATGACTACGGGAAAAATATAGAAAAAGTCGTTGGGCCACGCGGGTTCTCCGTAATAATTTATATCCCATTCCTTTAGCCAATTTAGCTCTTAATACAGGATCATTCAAGTCGGGTTTTTTTGTTATTGGGATAGGTTAATTCTTATATATCCACCCCCCGAAGGAACCGGACATGATAATTTTGCATCATCCGGCTCGAGCAAGAATAAAAGGAACCGAAGGAATCCATATAAAAATAAATCCATGTGTTTGTTATCCACACATCTATGGGTGTGGTTCTATATAAGAAGAATCGACCGGATTCTGTTTTACAGAGCCGAAATTCAACGTTGCAAGGAATTCAGTTACAGGTAAATGCTCCATACCCAAGTAGGCTTACAATTACAAAGTTGCTCATGATCAAGCGCTTTCTGGGTCGTCTTAGCCCTTGTGATTGGCTCTTTTCCAAAAAATATCGATCGAGTTTGGCATACACAGGATTTACTTGTTACTAATTATAGTCTAGCCCTCACTCTTCTTTAGATTTAGATCCCTTGCTTCACTCCAATAGTTTAATATTTAATAAATCGGGTCAATGCATAGGAAAGAGAATCGAATAGAAGAAGTGGAGATCTTGGATACTTAGCCCTTTACGCTTGCCACGAGCAAGGCATACGTTAGTGTAGAATGGCTTTATTTGCGGAGGCTGGTGGAAAAATGAGGGTTTCCGGATCCCATTTTTTGTTTGATCATGAAGTCTATCTGCTCCGTCTCCTACTCTCTCATTCTAAATGGGTGTCCAAGCGGATAGTTCAAACCAACTCGAGGTCTTTTTATGAAGGTTTTTCCTCACTAATATATAATAAAATAAAGAAAGCAGAGAGAGAAGGTGCTAAATAGCATAGTGACGGGCAGTCCCCCTGACTTTTCACAAGTGCATCAGATGCAGAAGAACCTCCCGGACAAGATTATCTCCTGGCTCAGTACTTCCCGCCATCTTTTCATGGAAGTCACAAAACAAAAGAGAAGACTCACCATGATAAAAGATAAAAGCCTGCTCTTTAACTTCCTTACTTTGGCCTATCTAGCCAAACCCATAGCACGGAAGCCTTTGGTCGACATTCACTACCTCTGACCGGACACTTAGTTATAGATTGTTCGGGGGAGGAATAGACGGATAGAAACCCTAGGCAATAGAGCTCATAGCTTACAACAGATCATAGCTGCCCTAGCCGCCCGAGATAATAGCCGCTATGGCTTCCTCGACTCCCACTACTACCTCGTAGGGAAAGCAGACGAGAGATCGACAAAGCCCATAGAGGACCGCTATACCACAACAAAGAGACGAGACAACGAGAAGAAAGAGGAGCAAAAGGGAGCTTATTGTCTTATTACAATAAGGGGTTGATTCCCTGGCCGTCAATGGCCTTAGAGAAATCACAGGTTAGTAAAAGAAGTCAAGGCTACAGACTCAAAGTGTAGAGCTCAGAGATACTAGCTTCTAGACTGCTAACTCGTAACAAGATCCGAACGAAGACAATGAAATCAAGCGGCGAAGCGAGCTGAAAAGGTTGCCCTGAGTTGAGGCTACTCCCTTACATCTGGAGATCGAGTGGAAAAACATATATGTAAAGATGGACTTCCTGTGGATGCGAGAAGGATGTGAAAAGCATGTGCCCCCGGATGCAGATATGCCGATGGTTAGACGGCTAGCGAAGATCCCGTCTAAGAGGTTTCATGAGGCTAACTAAGGAGGCTGCCTTTATGTTAATATGTATGCCAATAGCATTAAATATATAACATTGAGCAGCAGTCACTCATATAAAAAGATGAGTGGCGCGCTTGGGCCAAAGCTAGCATTGTAAGCTATATCGTTTTCAATAACGCAGTGAACGATAGGAGATGCCCCCTCCCATCCATATGGCTCACTCAAGCACGTCAGCTAGAATGGAAAAACCCGGACTAAGGCATACAAGAGAGTCAAACCGATAGCCAGAAGGGAAAGCACGACATAGGTTTTTTGCCCTTTAGACGATTATAAGGCACAGATCTACTCATCCCCTTAAATCAGTAGGGCCACGCTAGCAGGCACCGAAAGCTTTGTATGGGAAGGGAATGGTAAAACAAGAAAACTAAAGCAACAAGTGAGAAAACCCCTTTGAACTTATATGAATATAAAGCTTAAAAGAGAGGAAATAAGATAGAGCGGGATATGTAATCCCCCCCTTAGCCAACAAGCAACCAACACCAAAGCCCTATGTTGAGTAAGGGGGCAGCTTTCAAAAAGAATGGCCTACCAACAAGACTCTCATTGCCATCCTAAAGAAGCATAGAAGCGATCAAAGCGAAAGACATAAAAAAAGGAAAAGGATGCAGTCAATACAGCCAGAACCACACCTGTAACCCAAGTCAATTCGCGGGGTTTTTTAAAACCACCGGTAAGATAGACACGAAATACGTGCAAGATCATCATTAGAACCATCATACTTGCTGACCATCGATGGACTGATCGGATTAACCACCCAAAGTTGGCTTCGGTCATTATGTATTGCACAGAAGAAAAAGCCTGGTTAGCTACCTATACCCTTCTGCTTTTGAAACTGAAAGGGGGTCCTCTCACACGCCGAGGACTCCTTTACTGTTCCTTTCACCTTGCTTCAGAGCTGTAAGGTTATTGAGTTTTTCTAAAAAGGGATATGAATGGTATAGAAAGGACAGTGATCGAGTGTTTGTTTAACAAGATAAGGTAGTCGCTTGGGTTGAGTCCGGATTACTAGTCAAATGTATTTCGGGCTTCTAACTCAGCAGAAGGCAACTTTCAGTTTTTCCGTTTTACAACAGATCAACCCTGGGCCTTGGTTCGGAGACCTAGCTCAAACCTTGGGCTTCCTATCATCCTGGCCGTTATTGTCATTGTGCCACCACATTACTTGTGTGGCTCAGTGCGGATCGGATGCGGTCTACCCTGGCAGGAGATTTGTAAAATACGCACTTCTCGGTGATGATATTGTCATCGGGGATTAGCGAGTGGCAGAGCATTATCGCTCCATGCAAGATATTGGGGTTCAGATTTCCTTAGCGAAATCATTAGTCTCGAGATCTGGTTGCCTTGAATTTGCTAAACGTTTCCTAATCCATCGGGTGTCTAAGGATCTTTTTCCTGTCAACGTGAAGATGGTAAGAGCAGCCAACTAATCGGTTGGTTTGATGCCGTTGATGTTCAATCTGTTTTGTTGCGGCCTTATATTCTCAATCCTGAACTCCACTATCGGCTTCGTTGCCCCAGCTAACAACCCGGTCGGCTATGAAAGAGATTCACTTTATAAGTGATAAGAGTGAGCAGGCGCCTAACCTAAGGCTAACGTTATCAGGGGTTCATGGGTGTCAACTGCTGAAGCGGTAGTGGACGCGCCTTTTGGGTCCTTTAGTGGGTTCTCCTTGCGCCAGTGCGCATTATTAAGTGAAGCCAGTCAGGCCAATAATTCACCTATTTCCCATTCCCATGCTTAAACCACCGATGGAAACTTCCACGCGGACGATGCCAACCCATGTACCGATTCGCCGATCCGAGTTCCCCTTGAGTAAAGTAATGAGTGAAGCTGCGTAAATCACTTTGATTGGGACAGAACCCAAATGATAAGTTCTTCCAATTGCCATTCATTAGTCCGGTTGAAAAGACCCAGGCAAGAAGTAGAATGAAGACGGGATGAACTCAAGGAAAGGAAATAAGTACTCCATCGCCATTGTTTTCTCGATGTTCTTGTCTTCTCTTTTCTAGATCCCCTTATCGATCATGGACTTGAAAGATCTTCTTTCATGGATGAATGAAACTTCTAGGATAAACCTACCTACCCTTATATACTATACTTTCTAAATCTTCAACGGGTAAGAGTTCCCTTTACATGAGCGAGTAGGAGCTGCTTTTGAGTTAGAGTTCCTGTTCTTATTGAGATTGAGCTATTGGCCTCTCGATTCCTTTCGTTTAGTTTATACGAGCTTCTTTCGATTCGATGGCAGACAGTTTCTATGCAGCCTTTGGGTTGGGGGTTTGGGAGTTCCTTCCTGGTGTAGCAGTAGTTCTTAGTGACATTCCTTCGGTCCCAGTAAGCATTACAGGAAGTGCTAGCAGTTCCTAAAAGAAGGCTGGTACGAAGTCACTGAGTTGAGAAACTAAAGGAATACGATCACTAAACCACACGCACGTTTCGCTTAGTTCTAGAAAGCGTACCAAGTAGATAGAGCAAGTGAGGGACTCGATACGATTACCTATATATGAGTTGCTAAAGAGAAGGAGTAAATACTGAATTGTAAAAGATTATGAAAGATCTTCGGTGCTAAAGGAAAGAAGTGACTCTTGAAAATACGAGCATAGGGTTTCATCAATCAGGTTTAGAAGTAGAAAGAGTTCCTCTGGTTCGAATGCTAGTTGTAGAGGGAAGAAGAAAGCGGAATACAAGGTTGTCAAAGCAACCCACCACTAGGTTCGGTTCAGAAGGATCCTCGGTGCCTCACACTAAGGATGAGCTAGATACTTATACGACAGGTACATAAGTGGCCTAGTATGAAGACTCCACTCTGGAAAGCAAGGAATGGGCTTTCTCTCAAGGCAAGCAAGAATGAGTTGGAGTAAGTAAAGAAAACGGAGAAATAGAATGAGATTGACCTTATTCCCTATATTTGAGTTCTAAGACTACCAAATGTCATTACATAGAAGGAGAAGAGATGAAGGTAAGGTATGTTAGAATCTAATCTTTCAATCTTGTCTTTCTGCTCTCTATTCCAGTTCAGGTGAGTTAAGTAAGGTCAAGGTATCGAGCTAAGACTAAGGAAGGAAATCGCTGTCACTCAAGCATGTAATAACTCTTCCAATCCCATTACACGGTACAGAAGTTTTGTCACTCAATAAGGTTCTTAACATGATGAGTTGCCAGACAAAGAGGTTTAGATCGGGATAGAATTGACTTAGGAAAGTATGTAGGGTATCTTACAACCTTGAAAAAGAATCAAATGAGGAATCAAATTGCATAGATAGTAGTCTAAGCTTTGGTTTGGGCTCCACTCCACCCATTCCTCTAATCTAAATGGACAAAGATAAGGTATGCGTCGAAGACGACTTAGCTCGGAAAAGAGAAAGCGAGAAAGAACGAATACTAAGAAACTTCCTTGGTCCCTGATAGAGGGTTGAGGAAGCATTCCTTTGATGATCGATCGTATTCAACAATGAAATAGAGTCGTAAGCCGAAGGTACGATTCACTGAGGTTTAGGTTTAAACAGAATACTGAGTTGATAGACTCAGGTTACCTTAGTATGCAGGGTCGTCAGACACTGGGAGCGAATAATATGAGTTGGGGGTGATAACCGATTGGGAGAAGCGGCGAAAGTTCCTTTTGTTCCGACTTCTTGGCTCGAGATGTGTCCAATGTTGTTGGCTTGCCTTTTGAGACTTAGTTACCAGAAAAATGCTTAGAAAACTTGGGATCACTGAGGTACCCAGTTACTCGAACGAAGTGAAGAGGTACCCCTGTTCTCTATTGATCAAATTGAGGTCTGAAAGCCTCTTCGTTTCACTCGAGTAATCAATTACCTCGAACGAAGTGAAGAGGCAAGGAAGTTTGAAATAAAAAAGGGAAAAAGCAAGATATGATGACTGATAACAAAGGAGATAAAAATCTATTAAAACAACAAATAGATTGCTCAAAGTCTCCTACCCAGACCCCAAAAAGAGCCCCCTCAACTACTCTTACTCTTTTTGCTTGCTTTCTGTAAACTCGTCCTGCGTATCTTAAATCCTTTCAGTAACAAAGAGGCGAAACAAAAAGAATTAACCTTGCTCAAGGACTCCTTTCCTTTGCGTATTAAAACTGGAAAGCTCCACCTTGCCATCCTAGAGGTTAGAGTCAAGTACTATTTCACAGTATTAGAACACTATTTCATCTTTTATTTGTGGAGACCAGAATCCCTTTTGCTTTTATTGGGCTTTCTTTTTTGTTATCATTCTTTTTTAAGTCAAGAATACTAATATGAAGGAGCTTACCAGTATGGCTTGGTAAGCAAGCAAGTGAGGCGGGCTAAGATTCCATTCGAAGTAAGGTAAGAGGATTCGATCTTGCACCATCTTCAACTCTTCTCGGGATCCGAAGGTTTTCGAGAAAAAGTATCATCCTTCAATATCATGGATGATTGGGTCGACCAGGCCAGAGCATGAGTGAAATATCATGATCGGGTCGACCAGGCCAGAGCATGAGTGAATAGAAAATCCAAAACGTACATAGCTCTTCCAGCTGAAATACTTGGAATAATTCTACCACTTCTACTAGGAGTAGCCTTTTTAGTGCTAGCCGAACGTAAAGTGATGGCTTTTGTGCAACGTCGAAAGGGTCCTGATGTAGTGGGATCCTTCGGATTGTTACAACCTCTAGCAGATGGTTTTAAATTGATTCTAAAAGAACCTATTTCACCAAGTAGTGCGTCTTTCTTCCTTTTTAGAATGGCTCCAGTGGCTACATTTATGTTAAGTCTGGTCGCTTGGGCCGTTGTACCATTTGATTATGGTATGGTATTGTCAGATTTGAACATAGGGCTACTTTATTTGTTTGCCATATCTTCGCTAGGTGTTTATGGAATTATTACAGCAGGTCGGTCTAGTAATTAGGGGGCGGCCGTTCGGTCGCCTATGATACTAGGACCAATAGGTCAAAAATGGGTTTGTGCCGCAGGTGTTGAATGATCTACTCTACACAGGTGTGGGCTTACAGGGCTAGGACTCATAAACCAAGCCTTTCTTTCATCAATTAGGGGCCTGGTCGCTCACTTTTCCGGGCCGGGATCGATATCGAAAAGTGGAGGTCATAAAAAAGAGTGATCTTTCTCTTCGCACCTCAGATCAAGAGGCAATGAAATTGTCAAGCTGGCCTATATATTTTGCAAAGATTCGCTGTCTTTTATTTTAACCGGCTCTTCTTTTTTGTCAATGCTACTAAGGTATGCGAAGGAGTGCTGGGTCGTCAGACACTGGGGCGAAGCGCTCGCCTACTTTACTTATGAAAGATAATTCAAATGGCTTATTCAAAAAGGAAAAGGCGCTACTTAGCCGAGGATTAAGCGGCTGACTTAGCCTAACCTACTAATGTATTGTATAGTAAGGTATAGTATAATAGGCGAGCGAGTTAGCGAAGACGTTTAGACTAATAGATAAGAGAGCATCGGTGCGTAGCCTTCATTCTACTACGTTACGAAAAGTTTACCAAGTCACTTAGCTCGACGTTAGGAGAGTCAAGGGGGAAGGCCATACCTACATAGAAGAACCGCCGTTCGCTGCCCAACTCCTACGTCCTTCGTTGCCTTTTGCTCCCCTACTTCAAAGGTACGGAGTCTTCGCACCGCTGATAGACTACTTAAGATTCCATTCAAAAGGCCCTACTTCGTTTCGCAAGCCTTTGTCATTCTCAGTCAACTAAGTAGGAAAACCCCCTGCGAATCCGTAAATCTGAGGAGCATGCCGCAACAAAAGGATGGTCCCCTATGCATTTCATTCTTTCCGGAAAGGCAAAAAAAGAAGTACCCCCCATCATGGTGAACCTCTCCTTGTGATCGGGATGAGGTAGATGCCTCCAAACCGGGGGCGGATCGAATCGGAGTTTCCTTAGGTAGCCACCGACCTACAGTTATCCTTAAACTTCCGTGCTTGGTGGAGAAGAAGCGAACAAAGGTACGCTCGCTTGCTGCTGTCTTGTTCTCTGCCGCGAACTGGGATCGCTCGCCAGCTAGGTCAGATTGGAACAAGATTTTATGAGAACATATTACCCATCTTGGGGGACAAGGGGCGGAACGACCTCTCGATCTACTTACTGCAGCCCAGGAAGAAAAACGTCGTCTAGGCCTTCCCTCTTGTTCCGATCTCCCCTACGCCTAGGTTTCTTATAGAACGCTAGGGGTTCTACTCCTAGGACGTTGTCTGGGCCAAGAGCCATAGTGAGTTGCTCTTTCCATTTGCTTGTGATTTTTTTCTCGTTGTTGATACCGGCAAGACCCAGCCAAGATGATGTCTGCTGGTTGGTAGTGAGAGGACTCATAGTACCTGCATACCAAAAAGGGGGCGCTGATTAAAAAAGAATCATTTTCTTTCTTTTTTTTTCTTGCTCTCCCTTAGCTTAGCAGCGGGAAAGGAGTCTATCTATCTGCCTAGCTTTGGTAGATTTCCCCCAACGACGGAATCCACAGAAATTCCACGAATCCCTTGGTGGATAAGTCCGACGACTCAGCAGCAGTGCGGAATTGAGTTTATCGTCTGGTGGATTTCTGATCTATAGTTAGGGGGCAATACATACCAAAAGGTGAGAAGAAGGCTGGAATGAAGTCGCTTAGTCGCGTCACTATGGACGGGAACAGCTTACTTATTATTCTTATTATTCTCTTGATTACTTGCAATTTGCTCCTCAACATTTCTTTTCATCACGGGATTCCAATATAACAAGGAAAATGTAAGCCAACACGATCCAGAAAAGAGAGTCTCAAGAGAGACCCAGGCAAGACTGGATCTCCTCCTATCAGTAAGGCATTTCCAAGCGACCTCTCTTTCTTTGGGCTCTTTGAGTGCAAACTTAGCGACTGAAAGACGTGGCATTCCTTTCTTCTTAATCCATCATATCTTGGTAAGCCTTTACCTAATAACTACAAGTTGATTTGAACACAAGATCCTAGCTATGATCCGTAACGGGTAGTTCTTTTTTATCTATGATCTACTTGAGAATAACAAGCAAATAGTATAAGAGGAGGACCAATCAAGTGAAGTTCATACTCTAAATGAAATCAGAAAGACTTTTTGAATTGCTCATTTCTCTTTTTAGGGAAGTCGCTCCCCAGTATATCTTACCAAAACTTGATTAAAGATAGGGAAGTGGGAAGCAGTGGGTCATGCATGTTAGCTATAGCACTTGCATCTTATTTAAATCAATAAAAAGACTTGTTCTTCTTGTCTTTCTCAGGATTCGTAATAAATAAAGTTCGTGTTCTAAGCTGGTCTTTGTTCTAGCTCGTGTTCTATACAACCTCGAATCTAGACTCTCTACATACTAGCCTCATTCTCTTCTATTAGGGGCAACCTCTAACCAAGGAGCCCTAGCCCTGCCCTATCCTTTGTATTATTCCTTTTTTCTCCTATTGATTTCAGTCCCAACTAGACCGAATGAAAACTAAGGCTCTTTTCTATTCAGCAGGAGATCTAAACGAAGCTTTTTAGAACCAATTCACTGGGTATTCCATGGATAGATATTCTTCCCCTCTCATCCAAGGCAATGAAATTGTCCTCTATCAACTCAGCCATTCGAAGGAGATGTGATGCTATTGCCTAAGTTAGAGAACACAGGACTTTCCTCTCCTATCAATCCCATGAGAGTACTCAGCTTAAAGCCAGGAAGCAAGCCCACCTAACTAGTAACTAGGAGGACCCATCCCCATTTCCAACTAAGCTAGAAGCTCATTACCATCGTCAACTCATCCCTGACCCTTAGTCTTACGACTAAGCCAATTCGATTTCCTCGCAACTAAGGAATTGGAAGCAATTACAAAGACTAGAGTTCACGATGTCCCTAAGACGACTGTCCCCTTTTTTCCATAATCAAAGAGGTTGGAGAAAAAATGAAGTAGTTTCCTTGGCGAAAGTGCAGTCGCTATTAGCATGACTCACCGGATAAGAAAGCATAAGGAAGGTGTTTGGGCTATAGTTGGTAGAAGCACTAGGATCGGAAGGCAAGAGGTGCGGATGAAAGGAGAAGGATAGAATCTTGCCCCGAATTCCCAAAGGTAATAGGGACAGAGTTTAGACTCAGGGTGATAGGCTTCCTAGAACAAGGTAGCTGCTCAATCAAAATAAAAAGAGTTCCTAGCTGAGAGGTCTAAGGAAGTGACCTTAGTTGATGGAGTGTTCTACCAACAAATGAAACTCTGAGAACCCTGGCATTTCTCTACCACTATGAACATTCAAGGTAAGAGGATGATACGCCAATGCTAAAAATGTCAGTCTAAGAATTACATTTTCATGAAAATGAAATAGGGAAAAAGAAGTCGGTATTCATTCCAGATCTCTAGTCTAGTAAGTTTTGCCGAAAAGTATCCTCATGGCTTAAAGAGACCTAGCAGACCTATAGGATCTAAGTCCAGTTACCGGGTCTTAGGAATAAAATGCTTAGAAAATGGATCTAATGGGAGAAAGAAGCCTCATTTCCATCGGCAAGCTAGAAAACGAGAACCCTTTCTCAGAAATCCATCCATAGAAAGAGACTGAGAATTATGAAACTCTTGGGGCTTCGAATTCACAAGAAAAAGACCTGGATAGATACCGAAACCCTATCACACACCAGTCTAGCCTTGGTCTTTTTAAGCCCTAGCGTTTACAAACCTTGGCCAGATAGAAGGAAAAGGCAGCAAAAGAATCCTCAGCCTTTGACCTCAGCACCTCTCAAAAATCCAAATAAGCATAAAAACTTGGATGATCTAACGACTTGACCTAAGGCTAAGCTAAGCCATCTACCTATAAGAGCCATCTACCTATAAGACTATAAGAAGCTCCGGCCTATTTCTATTCATGAAACTAGAAAGCAAAAACTCCATTTATGAGATTAAATGCCCAAAAATGGATTGATTTGGAAGATATTCCTACAGCAAGTTTACTAAAGAGTTCTTCCTCACTCACTCCTTTTTCTTTATTAGTTGGCCAAACCCCCAGGTTCTGGAAGATCAAAGTAAATGACTGAAGGATGATGACGTGATTCAGTGAACTAAGCCATTTTCATAGCTTGTGTTATTGATAATAGGGATTTCTTGCTTCTTGCCTGTGGATAGGGCTTTGACTCTCTTGCTAGAAAGCTAACCCTTTACCTTTATCCGGTTATTACTCGACAGAAGCAAAAGTATACATTTGCTGTACAGCCGGCTCTGGACTTTCTGCTTTGATAGATATTTCCTGCCTCTGCCCGATTCGACTTTTGATCTCCCATTTCGTAACGTAAATTGAAGCCAAAAAGGCTAGCTTTCTTCTCCACTTGAGATTGAACTCGGCGGAGTGACTATCGATTGAAGCGAAAAACGCCGACTTTCCTCCACTTTGATCGTTTTGATCTCTTCGACAAGCTTGTTAAGCCAAAAGCACGAGCTTTGAAGCAGAATTGTTCTTTCGCTTGACGTTTCGCCGAGCGTTCAATCCTGACTAAGCTGAACCCAAAGAATTATTATCAAACTGCGGTCATCGCTCATTAGTTGAATCTGGTGAGGGAAAACCAACTTATAAAATTCTAAAAGGTGGTTCTAAGAATTGAATTCCACAAGTGAAAACCCTATTATTATAGAAAGGGGAAGGTCTAAATCCTAGTTATAAAGGTTATAAAGTCGGGGTTCGGGCTTCCCGTAGTGAGTTCATCGATCGTCAATCTCAAGTCTGTAAGCGCCTTTTCCTGAGTCTGCCCATTTGTGCCTGGTTAATAAAAGAGCTCGTACCTTCTAGCTCCTCCTAGTTCGACAAGTGAGTCTGCTCGTCCTGCCTTCCCTATTTGATTTCCTAGAAGGTTGTAAAGCCTAGGTTTGAAAACGCTAGGTTGTAAAGCCTAGGTTTGAAAACGCTAGGTTGTAAAGCCTAGGTTTGAAAACGCTAGGTTGTAAAGCCTAGGTTTGAAAACGCTAGGTTGTAAAGCCTAGGTAAAGGCAAGACCGTGGTTAAGGTGCTCAAAGAAAGGTAGGTGGTTCAGGTAGTGATCGCTCTTTTATTAGAAACTTCTATATAGAGTTGTTATGAGAATCCATCTCCACCTATCTTGCTTGTGCCCTTCTTCTTACCAAAGCATTCCGGCATCTTTTATTCCAGGTCTCACCCTGTGAAGCAAAGTCGGACAAGTAGGAAAGACATAGGAGTTGGAATTTATAGGGAACCGTAGCCAAGTGGCTAAGGCATGAGTCTGCAAAACTTCTATTCGTCGGTTCGAATCCGACCGGTTCCTACAGCCCCATTCCACCCAACATTTTTTTTACATGGTAAAGGTGGGGCCCCGGATCAAGGGTTCAAAGCTGAGAGTGATTGGAGTGAGACTTTCTTTTTTAAAATTCCAATTTCATTCATTGATATTGATACATAATACAATATTATATTCTAGGCTGGCGGGTCCCTAAGCCTTTGAGTGCACACCTTTCAGCTCTTTTCCAAGTCAAATCCAATCTCTTTATTAAGTAAGCAAGCTTGAGTTTCCATTACGAAGTAAGTAGACAGGTATAGGCTCGTAACCTCGCACTAAGGATAACTGCTATCTGCTGCCCTAGCCATCCATAGTGAAAGATCTTTGGAAATGCGTGTCTTAAGCATAGTCGGCCAACTAAATATAACTAACTAAATAGCCTAGTGGCATGATGACTCTTCCAAGCTATTAAAGTACCAGAGTTCATTCGGGTTGCAACCGCTAAAACAGAAACTGAAGGACATGAGGGATCCTTTCGAAAGCTTTCCAAATGAGTGGGATCTCTCCTTGCCTAGTAAAGAATAGAAGGCTTCTTCCCCAAGAATGAAAGCAGGATGAACCTCCGGATATGCCTTCCAATTCGCAATTTTCTGGACAGCGACTCCTTTTCTCCTTTTATGTATGAAAGAAACTCCCAATTAATGAATTCTCGCTCGCCGCTACCTGCTTGCTGACGGGATGGGGTCTTCGATCTACTAGCATGTAATTTTCCAAATGATGATGGCACCTAGACGAGGGATATTTAATCTCTTACTAAGTAAGGTACCTACAATGAAGAGGACCTAATCTCGATGCCAGTCCTTCTATCGAACCTAGGCTACGATTTACAAGTTAGTCTTAAGGCTTCATTTAGGAGTGAAAGAGCCCAAACAGCTTTTATTGCACCAATAGCGGGAACTCAGACAGCGTATGAGTAGCTCGGATCTAGCTAGACTGCTCGCTAGGCCCCTTGCCTCTCTTTAAGCATCAAAATAGGAGATCTTTGGGTCTCGGCTATCACTTTACTTTCCTTAGTTTAAAGGATTGAAGAAGCTGACTCTCCCCTAATTAGTGAATAAGGGTTAGTGATTCAATCACACCGGATAGGAGAATTCTAAGAGCGTCAAGGCTTAGAGCTTCTTCTCAAGCAGCCTATTCTGTGCGTGGGTTAACTATTCATTCAATTGCGCAAAGAAGCCTAGTTGTCCTAAGAGCTGATTCAAGAACTGCTTCAATTCCAAGAGGAGCGCTTACTCTTGCAGCTTTTTCTTTCACAGCAAATGAAAGAAAGACCTCTAGCAGTTCCTTCTATAGCATCTATGTAAGTTCCGTATGCATCCTTTTCTGGCCATGTCCCTGATACGAGACTAGTGCTAGAAGTTCCCTCCTTAGGAAAATACCTTTGATCTCTTGTTTCGGAGAAATAAGTGCCTCACGAGGAATGGAAAGAAAGATCTTCTATTGGATCTCGAAGTCCTCTACTTACGTCTTAGTCAGTTTGAATGTTCCTCCAGTAGCATAGCCTCTTACTGGATTTTCTTGGAGAGAAAACGGCGTCTACAATGCGTTATTTTGCACCGTAAGCACCTTATGTCTTTGTGGGTAGAAAACGAATAAATGGATAAAGAAGGCTTTTGTGAGTTTTGGTTGACATAACACATAAAATAAAACATCCAACCCCCTAGCGCACTCAACTCAAGCAGCGAAGATCTAACGAAGGAAGAATAAAAGCTATGAAAAGAGGAGGTTTTCTATTTTCTATTATAGAACATCCATCTCATCTACGATGGTTCTTTCATTGCATTACTAGAAATCAATCTAGAACTAGATAGAACTTTAGTTGGTTGTTTACCAACGGGGACAGTTCTATTGAAAAGAAATGTGGTTATGTATATTGGGTTGAATACAACGGACCCGCCTCTGAAAGGCGCTTTTGCCTTCTCTCTAAAGTAAGGGCTTTCTTGCTCTAACTATCTCCCTCTTGAACAAGTGATAGCGCCACTCTTACTCTTCTTTCTCTAAGTGATTTTTTTCATACCTTCTGCCTCTTCTTTCTCTTGTTGGCAGTGAAGTTAGCTCGAAAGGGATCAAAGCCCTTCCCTCAAAGAAATAGCCATTCTAGCATCTTCCTTCCTCTCCTTACAGTCGAGCGACTACGTACCTCCAACTCCAACAATGGATTCTGATTCTTCGTAAACGATTCGTTTATATAGGCAAGGGGCTTGGCTGATCTGATCACAAAACCAAAGGCTCTTCCTGATGTAAGATTGACTGGTATGAAAGTAGCTAGGAAGGTAGGAGGGCAGTAAAGACTAGCACCGGATTCGTAAAAAGAGAAAGATCACTCAACTCCAGAGCGGGAAGCGCGGGCAAGGTCAACTACTTATTGTATTACAAGTATAATACAAAGGAGCTCACTCAGTAAAAGCCACTTATTGGGCTGGAAGAACGGGCAAAGGGATGGGGCTTGGGTTCTATTTCAGTAAAATAACCTCATACCCTAACCTTTAGTAAGAGAGATCCGGGGGGTGACCCTTTATCTCACCTGTCAGTACAGGAAGGTGGGCAGAGATGGTATGGAAATCCTAACAAACCGAAGACGCCCCTGTCTATAGGGATGCAGCAGAACCAAGCTCCTAGGCTTTACAACCTAGCGTTTTCAAACCTAGGAGTCCAACCGCTAGCGTTCTATAAGAAACCTAGGTTTTACAACCTAGCGTTCTATAAGAACCTAGGGTTAGGGTCTTTCACTCCCTCATTCACTAGAAGAAGCTTGGAACATGAGACTGAAGATCTTGCCTAAGACCCTAACTTATGAAAGTCCGCCTCTAAACCTCGCTCCTAAAGTCGCCCTACTTAAGTGCCTTATCCCCTTCGTTGGTGGCATTGCCCTATTTGTTTGAATCTCCGAGAGAAAGAGATGAGAAGGCGGGAGCCCGGGTAGGTTGCTAGGATCGTGTACTTTGCTTATTTATTCTTCTTTGCTTCTTTGTGCGGCTCTCTTCTTATGATAAATGAGGATGTGTAGGTAGGTAGCATGCTTACCATTTAGCATAACGAATGGTGACATCGGCGAAAGGCTATGTCTAGATCTCGTTTGTGATCACGGGGTACCCGTATTGAGAGCCATCAATTAATGAATTCTCTTTGATCTTCGGATGATAGGCAAGTCTTTCTAGCTCATTCTCCACTGATAATGAGGGACTTGAGGAACATTTCAGCTCTCTTCTCTTTGTTGTCTTTTTGTCTGTCTGTGTGATCTAGTCATGCAGTGGCAAAGGTCTTCCTTACCGCTTTCCAGTCATCCATGCAGCTCCTAGAAAAAAGGGTATTCGGCCAGCTTTCCAGAAATAAAAGAAAGGAATTCCTAAATACAGAAAGTACTTCAGGTCAGGCTATTAGGCATAAGGATATTCCGTCCGGAATAAAGAAGGACATTACTTAAGAGAAGTTGAAAGTTGATAAGAGAAAGTTGCCTTTCTCGTCAGAGGGAAGACAAATAGCCTATTCCCTTTCTTCAGTCTTTTCTCTTCTCTTGGTCAACGAGAGTGCTTTTTTGCTTTCTTCATTCAAGACTCCCATGTGGTAGTGACTCCCTTTGTCTTTGTGCGTTTCGGTAGCAATGACGATAGCTTGGCACATGAAAAGTCCGATTCATCTCCTTCTCGCTTCGATCTGTGAGACTTCCCTTTTTTCAACATGCGATAGCGTGATGAGAAGGTCTCTCCTAATTGATGCCTCATTGGTCATGCTTTCGCTTCTGCCTATTTGGCCTCTCAGCGAGCTCAGTACGTCAATACTGGCGAAAGCTTCATCTGATACAAGAGAAGAACTACATGAAAACGAGGTGAGAAGTGAATCATCCATTGAGCTCTCAGAGATGGAACTACTTCAACGATTTAGTTGACTGAATGACTGGTCTAGGTACGGAGTCCTCATCTCGGTAAGTGGATCAGGGAGATCTGTGTTAGCATCCATCTGTGCCCGCTCATCCGAATGAATGCGTGGGAGTAGTTATCTCTATCGTGCGAGAAAGAGCCTCTCATGGATTCAATTTGACTCTATTTCACATCTGGGGATGTGGATCTCGTCTGCCCGGACTTCCTCTACGATGCAGGTCCAACTTTCGTTCAGAAAGCAATAAGAAGAGAGATGAATTGAATCTCTATCTAAGTGATTTCATTGCCAGAGAAAGAGAATGAATACCCTTCGGCATGAACTCTCTATTTTCATCCCGGCCGATCCTTCTTCCCGTAGAAGTTCAAGGGAAAAGAGACCTGCGGTAAAGTAAGTCATCAATCGCACCCTGACCCAGAAAGCCAATCAATCAGAATATGTTGGCTTAGGAGTTTGAGTCGTATTCTCAATCTTAGCCAGTACGAAAAGGGCAGAACCCCGTCAACAAAAAAGAATAAAAGAATAGAAAGAAGGGGTTAGATTATGGCCCTTCTCCTTTCTTAGTTCTGAGGAGCGAATGCATTTTTACGAGCTGGGACCTGAATCGGGTATTCCCCGCTCCCCTAGCATTCAATGCAATCATCTTCATCACCGGTAGAGGAGTAGTAGTCAATGATCTTACCAATCCTCGTACTCTTGTCCTCTCATACTGCAAGGGATGTGAAGCCCTTCTCAATGTCTTCCACTCGCCCAGTGGATTGCGGAGGCAAAGGGAATCCGTTGATTGAATCCTGATGATGCGCCGCTAACAAGGCCTACCTATTCGGGGGCGGGGAAGAACATACTTGGTAGCTCCTTCTTACCTCAATTCGTATGAGCGAGCTTTCAAGACCAGCTTGCTTCTAAGCCGGATGTAATAGAGTCTGAGTATCCTATTGAGATAGTAGGCGTGAGTTCCTTCTTGAAGTCAGAAGAGATCTTACACCGGTCGAAGGTTGCCGGCTTACAGCTAAGGTGGACTGCTAAACCGGATGTAAAAGACAGGATTTCCCTTCCTCCGGTCCCGGTCGCTTGAGTTCGAGCTTTCATCACTTCAGTGCGAACGGGACCCTCACTCACGGGGACCTGCAACCTTGGAGTTCTTCGATCATCCGACTGGCATGATGAAAGAGCAAAGTCGAGTTCCAGTTCCAGCTTTTGGAAGAAGTCAGAAAGGCAACGAAGTTGGATAAAATAAGCCTGCTTTCGTCAGACAATTGCCTTCCTTTACAGAGTAGATCGTAAATCCCTCACGGGCTAAGCACATGGCTGGTTCTCACAATTCATTCTTATCTCCACCAGAGTTCCCAGGAAATACCTCAGTATCCCTAGCCAATTGTACATAAAAATCTTCCTGTCTTGGTATAGGAAAAGTTTCATTAGATAGAAGCCATTACCGGGTGATCAGATTAGGGGATACGCGGGCTTAATATTTGTTCGGAAGAGCCTTCAAAAAGTTGAAATAAGCTGTTCACAGTGGAAATTTTGACAAAAATAGCAATTCCATTCAGTTCCTTTCAAGGTCATTTTGAATTCCTTTTCTAGGGCATTTTCAAGGAAATGGGGAAGGTTTGAGAAGCTTAATACTCGATTGCATGCCGGTACCAATTAAATTGCCTGAGATCCTGAGGAGGAAGAACCCATTACCAAATGAGGGGTTCTCGAAGAATACTGGGACTGACTGGAAGTACCACTCGTTCAAGAGTACCATCCGTGCTTTCAAGCCCTTTCAAAGAGGGGGAAGTGCCACCAATAGAATAATATGTACATGCCAGACATGGAAGCGAGGGTTGCCCAGAGAAGTGCAAGACTGAATCTTAATTTAATAAGGTAGGTCTATCCCGCCTCGCTTGAAAATCTGCTCGTCCTTTCAGGAATGTCCCCACCTAGCCACCTCTTTGACAAAAGTTGTCTAGAGAAAGAAGCACGCTCCTGCCAGGCCACCCATGTCCCAAAAGAATGTGAAAGATGACCTATCCACTTTGAAAACTTAGTAAAGTGAAAGATCTATCTTAAGGCATTCTGAAACTTCACTCTTGCTAGACGCCTTTGGGACCTACTCCGTCATCTATAGCTCTACCATTAGTCGTCCCCCTTACTCAGTGCTAACGAGATGGATTTATATGGATTTGCAGTGATCTCTTTTGAAATAGATGGACTTTAGCCTTTAAGAATTCGCAAGCACCTTCCTTCAGCATTCATTGGCTAGTTCGATTGATTAATCTCGAATAAGGCATAGAGTTAGAGTATCCATGAGAGGAGGAACTTCTTTATATGGATATGGGTCCATTTCACAAGGATCTGACCATGATTAGCCCTTTCGCCTGTCAATGCAACTCTCTCCTCCAGTGGGAAGCCTTCGCCCTGATAACTTTTAAAGCTAAGAAAAGTTATTCTGTGACCTCTTTCCCTTCAGGATCTCATTTAGGAAGTTATTGACTTAGATTGGAAAAAGGACTAGTTCTATGGATCGATTCCCTGTGAGGATGAAGCCCCTGCCAGAGCACCGATCTTTTGTCCATCTGAGTGCAAGCACCACTCTTCTTGCTCGTGCGTAAGGGCCCGGCGCTTGCAAGGTGGGGGGGGCATCCCGGGCTTCACCCTCATACGTGATCGCGCTATACTGAAGATCGTAGTTGACTAAGTAAACTTTAGACTTCTTGATTGAAAAGGTCTATCACTTGAAGAGAAAAGACCTATTATTCACTCTCATTCTTTCTATGGCTTTTTACTCCTCAAAGAAGAAAGATTATTATATTAGAAGAGGAAAAGAGCGCTCTTCTTTCATTCATTCCGCATCACAGATTGGTTCTTTTACTTTTGGTCTTCAGTTAGTGGTATAAAATATCTCATCTTTCTTATATAGGATAAGCCTTGGCTTTTAGTTATGCACCCTCGGCAGTTGTTTACTAGCGTCACCAAGACTCCTCGACAGGGGCTAAGGCAGGTAGGCAGCATACGGCTTTAAGCTTCACTCCCTTTCATCAAAGAAAGATTCAGACAATTCTGAGGTACCTGACTCACTTCAATCCGCTACGCCGGCTTTCTTTTTCTTACTCTTGCCTACTTACTTAGTCTCATCCCGATGTTCACCAAACTAAGCCCTCACGGAAGGAGAGTCAGTGAAAGACGCTCGCTCTCAGAAATGAATGGAAGAGTCTATTCTATATAGAATTCTTAGCCAATTGGACTGAATGTGGTATGGCAGCAGTAGAAAGGGGGGCACTTAGTAAGCAGAATAGCACTCGGAAATCTCTCTAAAAGCAAAGGCCGGTAGTAAATAGACTGAGTGCCTGTGGTCAGGTAGCTCTTAGTAAGAAAAGAAGGTCCGCTTGCCTTATGGGAAGAAGCAAGGGAGGCGCTAAGAAGGAAGTTAATATGATAACTTTTCTCTAGCTAGGACTCTTTTTGAAGTAAGCCGAAGCTTTGGACAATGGATTTCTTTAGGCTTTTCCGGAATCAATCTTTTTTAGGAGTTAGAAAGCATTTTTTTAAGGTAGTGACGGGGGAGAACGACTTCCTAACTTCCCAGAACGAGAATGCAGAATGAAGAGGAAGATCTTCTCTCTTCAACGCGGCGGGTGGAAGTTGACCAGCGCATGAGTATAACCTTGACAAGTAATGAATTTTTAGATCCATAAGCAGACCAAAGCCATCTCGATCAAAAAAGAGAAAGCGCCAACCCTTTCATCTTTAGCCTTGCTTCTACGAATCTCTTCCTTAGGTTTTGTATCAAATGAGAAAAGGAATGGAATGGATTTCGATCGAGGAGCACAAGATCTCGTTGAAAAGCGTGAGCTTGATAGTGACTTTTAAGGCATTCAAGGCATTCAAGGCGTTCAAAGAAGAAATTTTAGATTGAAATTCATCTAGGCACCCTTTTCACTCATTTCGTATCATCAAGGTGGCTAGAATGGCATGAGCGGCCACCAAGTCAGCAGGTATATAGCATTCAAGGCTTTCTTTCTCTCAGAAGGTAGAAAATAGATTCTAAAAGAGAGAATTTCTTGCTGTCTCCAGGCATCCCCAATCTCAAAGCAATTCCATCAATAATTTCTTCCCCAACTTCGTTGTCTCTTTCGAACGGGCATTTTCGGGGGCTAGCCCGCTTAGTATTACTAAAAGCGGGGCGAAGCGCTCGCACGAGAATTAAGGAAGCCATCGAAAGGTGACTAAAAGACCAGAAACGGCGACTACCCGAGCTAATGATAGAGGCAAGAAGACTTTCCATCCAAGTCCCATTAATTGATCATAACGATATCGTGGAAATGCTGCACGGACCCATATATATAGAAAGAGAAAGAGAATCACCTTGATACTAAACCAGATCGAGCCGGGGATCCTCTGTAAAATGGGAAGATCTAGGATAGGCAGCCAACCTCCTAGAAAGAGCAATGTGCATAGACCACTCATTAAGATCATATTGGCATACTCTCCCAAAAAAAAAAGAGCAAACCCCATTGAAGAATATTCTACATTATAGCCTGCAACTAATTCAGCTTCCGCTTCTGGAAGATCAAAGGGAGCTCGATTCGTTTCTGCTAGACAAGAAATAAAGAACATAACCAATACAGGGAACAAGGGAATACCGAACCATATCTGCTTTTGCGCCATGACAATCTCACTCAAATTACAAGAACCTACACATATTAGTACAGTAATAAGAATAAGACCAATGGATACTTCATAAGAGACCATTTGAGCTGCAGATCGTAATGCTCCTAGAAAGGCATATTTCGAATATAGAGCAGTGAAAGTTCTCAACAATCAACGACTCTTTCAGAGCCTTCTATGAACCGTACGAGCACGTCCTCTCTCACCCCCCACCGCGCTTACGGCTCCATACCCCAACCAACCCCAAAAAAACAAATCTCACTGCACTGACCATAGTAAACTCCTTCTCGTTGTACCAAAGTAGAGATCTTAGAAGCGGACAGGGACCTTATAGACATCCCCTAAAAACGCTTCCCACTCTTCTAAAAAAAGAGAAAACTGTGAAGTTGATAGAAGCTCACGTCAGCTGCGTCTGAACTGCTGATAGCTGGATAAAGAAAGAGAGAAAAGACCCTGCTTACAAGCTAGAATAGGGAAGAGATGATGCGGCTACTAGGATAAGAGCGGGCCGACCTTAGAACAGGACTGCCTCTCGTCTTCAATCGAGGGGAATTCCTTCTATTCTAGAACTAGAAGCACACTCTTGGTATGCGCCTTCTGTTAAGTGTTAAGAAGGGCTTGTTTTGGTATTGTTGACTGTTTCTGTCTCTAGACTTAATGGTAGAATCCCAGGTGAAAGTAGTCAAGCAAGAATCTTGGAGGTCTCTGGCTTGCTCCTGGTATTGAAATGAAAGGGAGTAGGCACTTGAAAG
The DNA here is from genome assembly GCA_963921825.1 of Erodium maritimum. Taxonomy (NCBI): domain Eukaryota; kingdom Viridiplantae; phylum Streptophyta; class Magnoliopsida; order Geraniales; family Geraniaceae; genus Erodium; species Erodium maritimum. The sequence continues at coordinate 947 of OY997598.1, read as the reverse complement.
GTCTGTCTGAGGGACGCAGTTACTGGGATGGGACGCAGTTACTGATTTCAAGAGACGAAGTGACTCACAAGAGGGTTTAGCTGCTCTTAGTAGTTGCAAGAAAGGAATCTCTTCAGTGAATGTGAATGACATTTTTTTTTCTATAGTATTCTTTCTATTACGACCAGCGCGGTTGTTCGTATTTCATTTTGTTCTTCCAAGCTCTTCTTAGAAAGCACCCACTAAGTGACTTATGGAATCTCTGCTCTCTCGACTGACCGATAATCAAAAGTTCTATAGGCATCTTCCATTCATCTCGATTTAGGTTTTTCCGCACCCTATTTCTTTTGATCCCCCTCTTCTTCGATTAGTGATTACTCCCAATCCAAAGCACCCCTTTTCCATTCATAGAGAAATCCAATCGTCAAAATCAATAAAAAGGCCATCATGGACCAAAATCCAAAGAGATCAATCTTGTTGAGGGATACTGCCCAAGGAAAGAAAAAGGTTACTTCCAGATCAAAGATAATAAATAAAATTGAAACAAGATAAAATCTTATATCGAAACGACTTCTGGCATCACCGAAAGGATCGAAACCGCATTCGTAGGCCGACAACTTTTCTGGGTAGGTCGAACTATTGGAAGACAATAAAAAAGGAAGGCCGAGTAAGAGCAAAGAAACTAGCAGACTAATCACTAAAAAGATACAAATAGGTGAAAATTCTAACATCACCACAGCCCACTTGGTTCTCTCGCTCCTTGCTCGCGGAGCGGTATACCGTATAAAAAGAAAAAGCCCCCTTTCTTAAGCCTAAGCCCTAAATCTTATTATTTCGTTTCGAGCGGTATTCAGCCAAAAGTACTCTTAGGAGCGAGCGGAGAGAGTGAAAGGAATTTGAATCACTGAGTTGATAGACTCTGGAGAGAGTTGTAGAGCTGGGATTGTCCCTTATCTCCAAAACCCAAC
>OY997597.1:182500-209417 GCA_963921825.1 Erodium maritimum | reverse complement strand
GGCTGGATCTACTACCCCGTCCATGGAGTATAAGAGAGCAAATGATGGTATAGTAATGAACATAAGGATGATAGACGGAAAGATGGTCCAAAGAATCTCGATGGTAGTTCCATGAACAGGGATAAAAAGTGTTTTATAGTGCCATAAAGCACGAGCTAAGATCCATATTACGAAAACTAAAATGATAATGAGAAAGAAAAAGATATCATGATGTAGGTCTATTATGCCTTGCATCATAGGTGTTGCTGCATCTTGAAATCCCAATTGCCGTGGTTCGGCTGCATCACAAAGAGCAATTGTAGGGATGAGTTTACGAGCAAGAACAATCATGGGCTTTTGTTGATTCTTTGACTACTCTGCTTCCCCCCAAACCAAAAGAATGGGGAAAGACTTTTTCTTTGAAGAAGAAGAAGAATCTGGTTGGATGTTTTGGTCCAAGCAAGAAAGAAATGGGATGAAAATAGGGGAGAAATACTTCTATCAATACAATACTTCTATCTAAGTCATTTCATTCGATAGTTTCTCAACTCACATATTCCATAACCAGAGTCTGTCGCCTAAGTATACTACGTAACCTTCGACCGGAATAGACATAGACATTCTCACTCATTCCTTAAGCCCCTCGCCTTTTTCGAGCTCTTCCTTTCCCCTCGCGTGAGGCAGTTCGAACCTTCGGAAGACAGAAAAAGAAAAAGAGAGTATAGAATTAGCCCCAAGAACATAGCAACAATTTAAGAGACAAAAAAGAGACAAAGCGAAAACCAATATTCGACAAAGACACAAGCAAAGAAGAGGAAAACTAGTAGAAATACGGGGATTTGACCTCAAAAAAGCAATCTAATTTACCTAGGCAATCATAGGGAAAATAAAGCCCATATTCACATAGTACCCGGGCACGAATACAATAACCCGGACGAAATTATGCAACATATCCATTTTTGTGATTTTTAGATCCATTTCGAAAAACACAAATTCAACCCCTTGTTATCAGACTTCTTAAGACCATGGCTTTCTTTTTAGTAACAACCCGCCCATAGTAAGCAACTAAAGGAAATACAAAGAACAATAAGATAGAAAACAATAAGAATACAAGGAAATAGGCACAAAAACAAGAAGAACAAAGAGCTGCATTAGCTCCTTTAGCCACAGAACAACAATCAGCTACAGAAAAAACAATAAGACATTAGCCACATTAAAGACAGAAGACACAATTTAGCTGCAGGGAGTCGGTAGTCACTTGCACTCTATCAGTTAGAATCCGTAGGGAATCGAAAGAGCCAATGATAAGATTTATACTGTCAAGGAAATAGGCAGATGGTAACTATCTAGAGGGAAAGGTTCTTAGCTGCATGCATTAGCTGCAATTCAGCTACATTCATTGAAACTATCGAACCGGACAGTGTCGCTTTCCTCGCCATCAGGCGACTCCCCGACTACCAAGTGAATATGGCACCCACCTATTTAGAAGGGATCACTCAGTACTAACAACAAACCTTAGATACAGGAAATACAGATCCTAGCTATCCAGAGTGAAAACCTGTCTTCTTAGACACAGTAGCCGAAACTAAGAGTACTCACCCGAGCACTCAGTTCCTACAAACAAAAGCTCCAGTAGCTGCATTAGCTACAAGGATAGGGCAATTAGAGCTATACAAAAGCAATACCCTCCCTTTCCTTAGCTGCATTGTTCAGTACTATCCAGAGTGAAACGCAGTACTCTTAGTCTTAGCTGCAGAGACCTAGCTCAAACCTTGGCCCGAAGGCCTAGCGTTCTATAAGAACCTTGGCATCGGTTCAGTTCACAGTGCTCAAGGCTCAACGCGATAAGGGATCATAGGGAATGGGATCGATCTAAGGTATGGGCTCCACGCTCTACCGTATTCAGTACAAGGCGATCAAGCGAAATGGAGATGAAAAGGAGGGTGAAAAAAGGTAAGTAGGATAGGAAGTAAGGTAGTCAAGGAAGAAGGAAGTGTAATGGGAGCTCGGTCTTCTGTCTTGGCTTGGTTGTCTCAATTGGTATTTGTTTGCTTCCGTCTTTTCTAGTTTCTAGAGAGAGGGTTTGGGGTTTACAGGAAGGTAAGCTGACCTATGGTTGGTTGGGAGCTTGATTGTTTGTCTGAATCCTTTTTCCTTGTAGTGAGTAGCTTTTTTCAAGAGAAAGACTTACATAATTCATAATTTTATTATTCATTTTCTTATTAGTAATCTTAGGATTTAGAATATGTTTCAGTGTAGTGTTGCCTTACAAAGGTATTATGGGGGAAACCCTATAAAGAAAGGATGGCGGTCTCTGTATCACTGACTGGATCTGGTATACCTCTAATAAACCCTCCCCACTGTCGGAAGGCTATCTCCCGATCTAGTGAACGGAGCGACTTCTTGGTCCAGCTATTCTTGTCATGGTTCTCGTTATTCAAATTGATTGAACTAGCTCGACCAATCAAAAGGTCTACTTTTTCATCATTGACTAATGCTGATTATGATGAGGATAGTTTCAGAGATGTTTTGGCATAAGGGTATGTATTCCTTGATCCGGTACAAATATCTCCCGAATGTCCAACGTTCAGTCCTAAATTTAGGACTAACGTGGATGCCTACGTGGAAAGCTCTCCCTAATGATCAAATAATTTTGGATGCGAAGGCAGTACCTTCCATTTGGACATCTGTAAAATTGGAGATTGCTTCTTTTGCTCGGGATATAATATTTATTCACTCCCGACAGGATGGATTGTTTTCTCCAGGTATTCTTACGGTTAAATCAGATTGGTATCCATTTGATTATCGTTGGTCAGATCTGTAACGATAATTTGGAGATTTATGAAAAGGCAAAAAATGGGCTGGGGATGGTGAAGAATTCCATTTTGTGTTAACTGATGGGGCTAAGTGAGGGCAGAGTTTGACTCAGCTCAGGTTACGATTCGATTGTAGTCCTTATTCACTTTCTATTGATGCGTAGAGATAGGAAAGATGCGTGCTTACTGCTTTGGTCAGTTCGGAAGAAGCGCAACTAGTCTTTAGTTGTCACAAATCTCTCTCTCTTTGACACCGAATCTGCTCTGGGGAACGACTCGACTGAAAATGAGAGGGCTGGACTTATCGTTGCCTTTGTACCTTTCAAATCCAAAACCGTAGCCCGTATCGGAGTCTTATGAGTGCAATTATCGGCAAAACAGGGTACCTATTCACGCAGTTCTTAGCTCCTCTTAAGTTAGCTTTGTTCTGCTCTGAACTCCACATTCTCTTGCATCTCATCTCCTTGCCGCCGTACTACTCGGAATGAAAGACAGAGATAGAAAGCTTACTCGTTACCTTTGGTAGCATTTGCGAAAGTGGCTAGCGTAAATACAAGAAAAAAGCCATGGGGGAGACCCAATTCTCCGAACCACCCGCTCGCTGTCCCTTACTCACTGGCGATACTCCGTCAAGAGGGTCCGGCGAAGAAGAAAGCACCGGAGGAGCAGCCATAGCAGCGGCCGTCTGCGAGACCGGTGAACCCATCTGAACCCCATTGCCACATTTTCACCCGAAGGAGCAGAGCTAGGCACCGGTTTCCGAATCTCATAAGGGCACTTAAGTTGGTCATGGCCGGACCTCCCCCTTTTTTTAAAGCAAAAGGAAAAGAATAGGCACAGGGTACATGGTTAATAGATAACATAAATGAAAAATAGAAAAAAAAATGGAATCTGTGCCCGTTCAACTGGACTATGCGCTACGCTATATCACAAAAGAACACTATCGGGCTGGTGTCTGTCCTAGCAGCGCGAATCACGAATAAAAAAAAGCAACCCCCCCTCGTACGTATGACTTTTACTTGGGTAAGGGGCCTTACCGACAGGTACGAAGTTGCAACCTCGGGGAGTTTTAAAAGGGCCCCGGCTACTTTGCAAGATACCATCGACACGGGGCGCTTGGTTCTGAAAGCTTTTCGTATATTTAAAAGAATTAAGAGGCAGTTCAGTACGTATCAAATTCTAGCTATTTCTATAATTCATAATAAAAAATGAAAACAAATGAGCCTACGCCCCTCCACCCCGCCCAATGGACTAGACCGTTCTCTAGACAAAAGTTTGAACAAAGTGACGCAAATTATACAAAAGGTACGCAAGGGGCCAAAGAGGGTAGAATCCTTGAGATTGAAGGGGCAAAGAAGCACATTTAACAAGTGGTGGGGTTACGTGTGTCTTATTGTATCTTTTTTTCTATTCTTGCTATGTCTTTCTGGAAAAAGCTTTATATACCCTTTTTTCCCCTTCACAGCCACAATAGACGGAGAACCTAGAAAACGTAGAAAATGGAGAAAGATCAAATCTAGTTCGAAAAAAAGAAAGAGAACAAGATGCACTGCGAAAGAAAGAAGAAGAAACGAAAGAACTAAATAGAATCAAAAGGAAACTAATGAAATTAAGGCTCTTTCTTTGGCCGAATTATCGTTAGCTTGTATGAATCGCTATTGGTTTGATCCTACTAATGGCAGCCATTTCAGTATGTTAAGGATCCGTATGTACCCAACCAATCCGCTAATAGTCAAATAGTCAATTCTTACTAGATAGCCCTACGATCTTCTATATACCCCTACCATATCTAATATATGAAAGCAAGGAGATGGATACATGGGTTGTTTTCCATTCCAGCCCGATACATGATACTAATTCAATGACGTACCAATTGAATCTATAAATGAAATCTATAAATGACTCAACAAAATAAAAAGCCTTTTGTTGAGTCATTCTTTTCTTTTTAGATATCCATTTTTCTCTTTTGTGAGGTGAGTGGAGAAAGAAATAGACTATTCTTTTGTATCCCCAGCCCAATCAAATTGCAAGTTGAATTTCTTGTTGATTCATAATTTTATTTGAAAAAAAAAACGAGAAGTTCATAACGAAATGAAGATTCTTGTGTATACAAAAGTCAAAAATAACTAATATTTTTATTACTGATCGGTAAAATTCATATTAAAAAAAAGGGGGGGAGGCCCTGTTTTATGGTAAAAACTCCATTAATTTCAGTGATCTCGCAAGAAGAAAAGGAAAAGAATAGGGGGTCCGTTGAATTTCAAGTATTTAGTTTTACCACTAAAATACAAAGAATTTCTTCCCATTTGAAATTTCACAGAAAGGACTATTTATCTCAGAGAGGTCTACGTAGACTTTTGGTAAAACGCGAGCGTCTGCTGTCTTATTTGTCAAAGAAAAATGCAGAACGTTATGAGACATTAATAGATAGGTTGGGTATTCGAAAGTCAGAAACTCGTGAAATTTGAAACGTTATTTTCAATTATTTGATTTTTGCATTTGGATGAATTTCTTTTCGTTTTCGGCAATTCATGAAAGAAAAAAGAGAGGAAAAACTTATGACTATACCAGCTACAAGAAAAGACCTCATGATAGTCAATATGGGCCCTCACCACCCATCAATGCACGGCGTTCTTCGGCTCATCCTTACTCTAGATGGTGAAGATGTTATTGACTGTGAACCCATATTGGGTTATTTACACAGAGGGATGGAAAAAATTGCGGAAAATAGGACTCTTATACAATATCTTCCTTATGTAACACGTTGGGATTATTTGGCTACTATGTTCACAGAAGGAATAACTGTGAATGCTCCAGAGAAATTAGGAAATATTCAAGTACCTAAAAGGGCCAGCTATATCAGAACTATTATGTTGGAATTAAGTCGTATAGCTTCTCATCTATTATGGCTTGGTCCCTTTATGGCAGATATTGGCGCACAAACCCCCTTTTTTTTCTATTTTCAGAGAAAAAGAATTAGTATATGATCTATTTGAAGCAGCCACCGGTATGAGAATGATGCATAATTATTTTCGTATCGGAGGAGTTGCGGCTGATCTACCTCATGGTTGGATAGATAAATGCTTGGATTTCTGTGATTCTTTTTTAACAGGACTTTCTGAATATGAAAAACTTATTACGAGGAATCCTATTTTTTAGAGCGAGTAGAGGGAATAGGCATTATTGGTAAAGAAGAAGCAATAAATTGGGGTTTATCAGGACCGATGCTCCGAGCTTCCGGAATAGAATGGGATCTTCGTAAAATCGACAATTATGAATGTTACAACGAATTCGATTGGGAAGTTCAGTGGCAAAAAGAAGGAGATTCATTAGCTCGGTTTTTAGTCCGAATCGGCGAAATGAGGGAATCCATAAAAATGATTCAACAGGCTCTGGAAGCAATTCCGGGGGGGCCTTATGAGAATTTAAAAATTCGATGTTTTGATAGAGAAAGGTATCCAGAATGGGGTGGTTTTGAATATAGATTCGTCAGTAAAAAACCTTCTCCTACTTTTGAATTGCCCAAACAAGAACTTTATGTGAGAGTTGAAGCCCCAAAAGGAGAATTGGGAATTTTTCTGATAGGAGATCAGAGCAGTTTTCCTTGGAGATGGAAAATACGTCCACCGGGTTTTATGAATTTGCAAATTCTTCCTCAGTTAGTTAAAAGAATGAAATTGGCTGATATTATGACGATACTAGGTAGCATAGATATCATTATGGGAGAGGTTGATCGTTGAGATGATTATTGATACAAGAGAAGTACAAGATATCAATTCTTTTTCCAGGTTCGAATCCTTACAAGAAGTCTATGGGACTGTCTGGATCCTTGTCCCTATTTTGATCCTTGTAGTGGGAATCACAATAGGTGTATTAGTAATTGTGTGGTTAGAAAGAGAAATATCCGCAGGGATACAACAACGTATTGGTCCTGAATACGCCGGTCCTTTGGGAATTCTTCAAGCTCTAGCAGATGGAACAAAACTCCTTTTCAAAGAGAATTTTCTTCCATCTAGAGGGGATATTGGTTTGTTCAGTCTTGGCCCATCCATGGCAGTCATATCAATTCTCCTAAGTTATTCAGTAATTCCTTTTAGCTATCGTCTTGTTTTAGCTGATCTAAATGTTGGTGTTTTTTTATGGATTGCCATTGCAAGTATTGCTCCCATTGGACTTCTTATGTCAGGATATGGATCAAATAAGAAATATTCCTTTTTAGGTGGTCTACGAGCTACTGCTCAATCAATTAGTTATGAAATACCATTAACTCTCTGCGTGTTGTCAATATCTCTACGTGCGATTCGATAAAAAGAAAACCCTCCCTATGAATCATTTGACTCAGGTTGATGGACTAAACCAGATAGTTATATGAGTGAAAGAAAACAAACAGCTTCTAAAATAGAAATTTTTAACTGACAGTAAAAAATGGATTCTCATTTCTTTAGGTACGCGAGCACCAGTTAGGTGGAAGTCAATATTAAGGTGCCCCGAGATTGGTTGATTAGGCGTCCCGGCTTGAAGCGGGCTTAAACTCAAAACACAAATCGTTGTCAAATTAGTGGGTGGTTAGGAACACCAAAATACAGAAAGGGTTTGTAATGGAGATTCCAAAGGTTGTTAAAAAAAAGTTTCTTTTTACATAACAGAAAGGGAAAAGCCATTTGGGGCTTTAAGTTGGTAGAAATGATCAAGCAGTACTCCTCAAAACCCCGATCCAGAGTACGCTCCTACCCACCGATTTAAAAAAGAATTATCAGGAACGAAAAAACCCCTTATTGACTTTAATTGGAAACCCGTCTTCTTAGTTTCTTAGAAAGAAGAACGGGAACGGAAAAAAGAAATAATTGAATTTGAATCGAAAGAAATATATATATATATACTTATACTTTTTTGGTATATCCGTTTGGATGGGGCTAGCCCTCGTGCCACTATTCCCGAGGGAGACTCAAAAAATCTAATAATATTAAATTAGCAATAAAAAAAAAATGGGTTGAAGTCGTTAGAGATATCTTGAAAAGGAGTATTTTATTGAAATGTTGAGCAATTACTCAAGAAGGAAAAAGCCAAATTTTGAAAGTAAGGGATGAGATCAATTCAGAAGCAACCCCTCCTTTTTTAGTAGACAGAATTCCATTCGTCTAATTCCGGACCTTCCAATAGATTTTTAAAACCTTATCTATTATCTATGCCACAAACATATAAAGATTAAAGTAATACTACTAGGTCCTTCAATATTTTTGAGGCGCTAGAGGAGCCGTATGAGATCCAAATTGCATGTACGGTTCTGTAATAGCGGTGGGAACAGTGATGGTCTTGCCGACTATGATTTTCTAACAGTTTAAGTACAGTTGATATAGTTGAAGCGCAGTCAAAATATGGTTTTTGGGGGTGGAATTTTTGGCGGCAACCTATAGGGTTTATCGTTTTGCTAATCTCTTCCCTAGCGGAATGCGAAAGATTGCCCTTCGATTTACCAGAAGCAGAGGAAGAATTAGTAGCAGGTTATCAAACCGAATATTCGGGTATAAAATTTGGTTTATTTTACGTTACTTCCTATTTCAATTTATTAGTCTCTTCCTTATTTGTAACCATTCTTTACTTAGGTGGTTGGAATCTATCTATTCCGTGCATAGACTTTCCTCAATTAGTTGAAATAAATGAAGCGGGTGCTGTTTTTCGAACAACAATTGCGCTTTTTATTACATTAGCTAAAACTTTTTTTTTCTTGTTCATTTCTATCACAACAAGATGGACTTTACCTAGGCTAAGAATGGACCAACTCTTAAATCTTGGGTGGAAATTTCTTTTACCGATTTCTCTCGGTAATCTATTATTAACAACTTCTTCTCAACTCCTTTCGCTGGAATAGTGTAATAGAAATGAAATAAAAAAAGAATAGGAGACTCTATATTCGTGGCTTGTCTTAAACAAGAGAAAGAAAGATAAAATTATTCATAGATATTCAAAATATGCTCCCTATGGTAACTGGATTCATGAATTATGGTCAACAAACAGTACGAGCCGCAAGGTACATCGGTCAAAGTTTGATGATTACGTTATCCCACGCAAATCGTTTCCCTGTAACTATTCAGTATCCTTATGAAAAATTAATTACATCGGAACGTTTTCGGGGTCGAATCCATTTTGAATTTGATAAATGCATTGCTTGTGAAGTATGTGTTCGTGTATGCCCCATAGATCTGCCTCTTGTTGATTGGAAATTTCAAACCAATATTCGAAAGAAACGCCTGTTTAATTACAGCATTTATTTTGGAATCTGTATATTTTGTGGTAATTGCGTTGAGTATTGTCCAACAAATTGTTTAGCGATGACCGAGGAATATGAGCTTTCAACCTATGATCGTCACGAATTGAATTATAATCAAATTGCTCTGGGTCGTTTACCAATGCCAGTAATTGAGGATTATACAATTCGAACCATTTTGAATTCGCCTAGAAAAAAAACCGGGAAAACCCTTGATTAAAGAAAAAGTTCCAATTACTAAACTAAAGTTTCTATTTTGGTCTAGGGGAATTTGATCTTTCTTTTTTCTTGTTTAATTGTTGAATATGGACAAATTCAAACTATTGATTGGTTAGATAGTTTCGAACTTTTCTCTTCTTTCAGAGGCGTATGGGGGCTAGTTCAAAAATTCTACTTACTCCAATTCGTACTCATTAGAATTTCATTCAACTTGAAACGGGGACGTATCGAAAAACAATCCTGATGGGATCAAGAAGCTCATGAAAAAGATTACCATTTATTTATCTATTACATATAATGGATTTGCCCGGACCAATACATGATTTTCTTTTAGTCGTTCTGGGATCAGGTCTGCTATTAGGGGGTCTCGGAGTGGTATTACTTACCAACCTAATTTATTCCGCCTTTTCGTTGGGATTGGTTTTTATTTCTATATCTTTATTTTATATTCTAGCAAACTGTCATTTTGTAGCTGCTGCACAACTCCTTATTTACGTGGGAGCTATAAACATTTTAATTCTATTTGCTGTGATGTTCATAAATGGTTCAGAATATTCCAAAGATTTTAACTTTGGGACTGTTGGGGATGGGGCTACTTCACTAGTTTGTACAACTCTTTTTCTTTCACTAATTTCGAATATTCTAGATACATCGTGGTATGGGGTTATTTGGACTACAAAAGCAGCCCAGATCATAGAGAAAGACTTGATAAGTAATAGTCAACAAATTGGAATTCATTTATCAACAGACTTTTTTCTTCCATTTGAACTCATTTCTATCATTCTTTTAGTTGCTTTAATAGGCGAAATTTCCGTGGCTCGCCAGCAAACTTTCTAATTTAGAACCGGCAAAACAAGGGAAAAGGGAAGTTAACCTTCTTTTGTCTTATCATCTTTCTTTTCATTCTATTTGAAGACTTTTGAATTTCTATATTTCTAAACTTTTTCGGGATACTGCCAATCTATTTTTTTCTTTCATACTTGTTTTTTTTTAGTAGTATTCAAATGAATTCAAATTGAAAAGGAGCTGCTCAATGATGCTCGAACATGTCCTTGTTTTGAGTGCTTTTTTATTTTCTATTGGTATCTGTGGATTGATCACCAGTCGGAATATGGTTAGGGCCTTTATGTGTCTTGAACTTATGCTGAATGCGGTTAATATAAATTTCGTAACATTTTCTGATTTTTTTGATAGTCGCCAATTAAAGGGGGCCATTTTTTCCATTTTTGTTATAGCCATTGGAGCCGCTGAAGCAGCTATTGGACCGGCCATTCTTTCGTCAATTTATCATAACAAAAAATCAACTCGTATTAATCAATCGAATTTTTTGAAAAAGTAGTATTAATCATAAAAATGATACTATTATTATTCATCAATTTGCATTGGCATGTATGATATGGAACCTAGACCCTATTTTCTAAAATGGAGGAAGTAAAAGTATCCGTCTCTTTGCCCTCTTTTATCCTCTATATAATGAACTCTTTACCACTTGACCTTTTTTTGTTTTCTTGATCAACTTGATCAATCAGACCCTTTTTTGTTTTCTTGATCAACTTGATCAACTTGATCAATCAGACCCTTTTTTGTTTCTTGATCAACTTGATCAAGATCAATCAGACCCTTTTTTGTTTCTTGATCAACTTGATCAAGATCAATCAGACCCTTTTTTGTTTCTTGATCAACTTACTTGATCAAGATCAATCAGACCCTTTTTTGTTGTTTTCTTGATCAACTTGATCAATCAGTGAACCAAGCGTTTTTTCGTTTCTTGATCAACTTACTTGATCAAGATCAATCAGACCCTTTTTTGTTGTTTTCTTGATCAACTTGATCAATCAGTGAACCAAGCGTTTTTTCGTTTCTTGATCAACTTACTTGATCAAGATCAATCAGAAGGCTTATACTTGATCAATCAGATTATAATAAAAGTATTGCTCAATCAGAATACGAATAAGATAAGAAAGGCCATCATCAAGGCAAACAATGCGATTGCTTCGGTTAAAGCGAATCCTAAGATAGCATAACCAAACAATTGTTTAGCCAATGATGGATTCCTGGCCACGGAATGAATTAATGAACTAAAAACGTTTCCAATACCGATAGCCGCTCCCGCTAAAGCAATAGTAGCAGCTCCGGCACCTATAAGTTTTGCACCTTCCAACATGAGATAAATAGGAGTGAAAATGCAACGTACGCTAAAAGGTATTTCTTAGGTAAAATAAGGGTCCTCCTTCTTAAACTCTTCAGCTCTCTGCCCCTACTTCTTAAACTCTTCAGCTATTAGTTTTAAGAATTGATCTAATTCTGTCTTTGTTTGGTTAGTTAATCCACCTTTGTCTAAGAGGGATTGTAGTAATTCTGGTTTGACAGAATTTAGAATGTCTCTCTCATATTGAGCAATTCTGTCTAGTGGCATTCGATCACAGAATCCATTTACAGCAGCATAAACGACTAGAATTTGTTTTTCAATTGGAAGTGGTGCATATTGTGGTTGTTTCAGTACTTCTGTAAGCCTTGCACCTCTATTAAGTAATGCCTGAGTGGCAGCATCAAGGTCTGAGCCAAATTGAGCAAAGGCGGCAACTTCTCGATATTGTGCCAATTCAAGTTTTAAACTCCCGCAAACTTGTTTCATAGCTTTCAACTGAGCGGCAGACCCGACGCGACTGACAGATAAGCCGACGTTAATAGCAGGTCTAATTCCTCGATAAAAGAGCTCTGTTTCCAAACAGATTTGTCCATCAGTAATGGAGATTACATTTGTCGGAATATAGGCGGATACGTCTCCCGCTTGTGTTTCAATGACGGGTAAGGCGGTCAAGCTACCTGCACCTGTCTGGTCCGATCGTTTAGCCGCTCTTTCTAATAGACGTGAATGTAAATAGAAAACATCGCCTGGGAAAGCCTCACGGCCTGGTGGTCGGCGTAACAATAATGACATTTGTCGATATGCCACCGCCTGTTTACTAAGATCATCATATATGATTAATGCGTGCATTCCATTATCTCGGAAATATTCCCCCATAGCACAGCCAGAATATGGGGCCAGAAATTGAAGAGGAGCAGGATCCGAAGCGGTGGCTGCTACAAGAATGGAATATTCCAAAGCATTCGCTTCTGAAAGAATTTGAACTAATTGTGCGACAGTTGAGCGTTTTTGTCCAATCGCTACATAGACACAATACAATGTCTCACTCTCAGAGGTGGCCCTTTCGTTCATTTCCTTTTGGTTTAATATCGTATCGATAGCAATTGCAGTTTTTCCAGTTTGTCGGTCCCCGATTATAAGTTCTCGTTGACCACGACCTATAGGAACCAGGCTATCTACCGCTTTTAAGCCTGTTTGCATAGGCTCGTGCACAGATTTACGTTCAATAATACCAGGGGCTTTCACTTCGACACGTCTTCGCTCGTGATCGTTTAGAGCTCCTTTTCCATCAATAGGTAGTCCCAAGGCGTCGACCACACGACCTAGCATAGCCTTTCCCGCAGGAACATCGACAATAGATCCAGTGCGCTTGACAAGATCTCCTTCTTTAATTTCTGTATCACTACCAAAGACAACAATCCCTACATTTTCATTCTCAAGATTCAAGGCTATTCCTTTCACACCGCTGGCAAATTCAACCATTTCCCCAGCTTGAATCTCGTTCAATCCATAAACACGTGCAATACCATCACCAACTGATAGCACTCGGCCGATCTCATCCACTTGAATCTGAGTGTCAAAGTCGGTAATTCGATCCTCTAGTAGAGTCGTTAGTTCTGCAGCTCTTGGAGAGAATTCCATAAGTAGATTTGTCTTTTTATTTCTAAGGGAGAAATGCCACTATAGAAAAAAGAAAATGAAGATATCTATTTCTTTCTTCGTTTCAATGTCAATTCGAACCCCCGGAATTCATATCAATACTTCGGTTTTCGACTCTTGAAAGCAAAAAGACATCCGTCCCCTATCGCTGAACGCCTCCTAGAGTAGTCTTTCCGCTGTCCGATTTCTGTCAGCTCGATCTTTCGAAGGTACCAAATTAGCCGAAAAGACCAGGCGATTATGTCCGTCTCCGCAAGAATTCTTTCATCTTCCGGGATCTTTCCAATGGCCGGCCCCGCTACTGGATCTAGAGTCTGACTGAAGGCAGAAAAGAAGAAGGAACTACTATAGGCTAGAAGCCAACTATTACAGGCTCTTCGCCCTAGTGTAGATCGAACTTCTATAGTTGCGATTTAGAATGGAGATTTTTGAGTAATTCGATGCCTCCCTCAGCACATAGCGAAGGATAAAAGCTAGAAAAGAATCAACCAACTCATTTAGCGGGGGCAGGATTTGAACCTACGTTTTGAGATCATGAGCCTCACGAGTTGACCTCCTACTCCACCCCGCGATCTCAATCGCAAAAGAAAGAAACTAGACAGATTGGCCCACCACTGAATGAATTCTTCTTATTTACGTAATTTCAAACTTCGATTTTCCTACTTTACGATTTCTTCTTATTTACGTAATTTAGTAAGACCAGTTCTCTAAATCACCCTTCCATTCGAATTAGCAAAAGCAATGTCTCATTGCATAATATGGATTCCAAACATTCATGATCTGGATGTGAATGAGTCGAATTACTTATCCCTCGGTCTATTAGTGAACTATCTCTCCAGGGATTGTGAAAGATGTTCCACTATCAATATTCTTTTTATTGCTTCGACTCATATTCCCAAAAAAGTGGATCCCGCTCTAATAGCTCCGAATAAATGAAATACATGCATTAAGATACGAAGGCTTCTTATTCCACAACAACGAAAGCACTTTTTCACTCTTTCATATACTAGGGGATTTCACTTGGAAAAGAAAATGTTCCATACTGGTCCATAACTATGGGTTCCAATGTACGAGGTCTTGTAGCACTTACCAATGAGGCCCTATCGATTAGTATTATACAAAAGAAAGAAATTATAGACACTAATCTAATTCGATCTGCTCTTCATAGACAAACTTGGGATTTGCGATCCTCGGTTCAGGATCATGGGATCCTTTTCTATCAGATAGGAAGGGCTGTTTCACAAAATGTACTTAGAAGAAATTGTTCCATAGATCCTATATCTATCTATATGAAGATAGAATCATGTAACGAGGGGGATTCTTTTTTGTGCATGGAAAGCACCACCAAGTGAATCCCATATTCTGTTGAAGAAAGGTAGCCTGAAAGTAGCATAGAAGCTGAGAATGAAGTACGCTGGGCTCACTGATTTCGTTTTTGGCTGCGTAAGCCAACCAACCAAAAAGCAGTTCGAATCCTTGCCCGAGATGAGCGAACGGTGGTTCTCCCAAGTGTTACGGCTTAGGGACATATTGGAAATGCTCTTGATGGGGAGGGGACAGGAAGCTTGGCTCGGAAGGTGCAGCTAGCGGCTGTGCTCTTGCCTGTTCACTAGTCTTTAGGGCGGGTGAAGTAGCTAGGCTCAGTGTCGGATACGTGTGCTTAGGGATAAAAAGAAGTTCTATCTCATCTATAAAAGATGAAGGATCCGCTCAAAGCGTGTGCTGTATCACCAGTTGAAGGACACTGGAGGGAATGGAATCTCCTGCGAGGCTATCTTTTCGCATGATTATTTTATAGAAAGTAGACCCGTGTCCACCAAAGCACAGACTCTACATAAATGAATGGAAGGATGACCCCGTCTACTAGCTCCCTCCCTTACTTCGCTTTCGCCTTCTTGTGGGTGGATGATTGAAAGTCTTGTTCACTTGAAGTGCCTTTCGATACTTTAGCAACTAAGTCCTAGATCGAGGAAGAAAGAATGATTCGCAGCCGCGCCACCGCATGTATATTCTTTCTTCTATGCTTTCTATGCTAGCTTAAAGCGCAGGAATAACTAACTCGTACCCCTGCTGTTGAATGGGACTCCCCATACGTGACCGGCGATGCCCGAGCGGACCCATGCGAAAGCAGTAGTAAGGACAAGGCTTCTATAATTAGACCCTGAACCGCGAGCGGAAAACGATCCGTCGCAGAAGACAAATCAAAACTTCGTAATGATGAAAGTTTTGACAGCCTCCGTAAAGGTGCAACCTGATCAAAAGTCCCATCACATGGGATGAAACGCAAGATCTTCATACACCAACCAGTCGTGAGCAGGACGCAACAATGCTTGCTTCACAGCGTTCGGGATCGCGAAGAGAAGACCCGAACCTTACCTGCTCCTTATTCCTTGGTTATTCATTCCCCTTCACCCGATGTTTTCAATTCTATGAAGCATACCCAGGGCTTTCTTCTGACTTTTCTTCTTGCTGCTCTTAAGGTCTTGAGAAGAACCTTCTGCCCTAACTCCACCCTGAGAATGAGTGTCGGGAGAGGCAATAGTACAATTAGACGCTATAGTCATAGGGCTCTTAGCTCTTTGGCCACTAAATCAACATCTGATTCCATACTAAGAGTTTGAAAAGGATTGGAAGTTTGCACCTTCTTCCCAATAGAGTTCTCAGATAGGCTATTCTGTAAGAACTATTATGACTAGCTCTGACTGTGTGAGAACTCGATGGATCCTTTGTAAATTATACCTCCTTCATTAGAGCTCGATCCATAGCAAGAGTGGGTTTATTATCATCACACTTATCATTCGCAGCCTTCTCAGCAGTAGCTATAGGGCATTGGTTAATGGAGTGCCCAAAGCTTACAGACAT
Organism: Erodium maritimum; assembly: GCA_963921825.1. Taxonomy (NCBI): domain Eukaryota; kingdom Viridiplantae; phylum Streptophyta; class Magnoliopsida; order Geraniales; family Geraniaceae; genus Erodium; species Erodium maritimum. Next base: position 193,468 of record OY997597.1, on the reverse strand, counting down.
TACATTTAGGCTTCCACTGATAAGACAGCATTCATTTCAACGAAAACGTTCTTTTCTATATCAAGATCAAATCTTTACACAAGAGATGCCTCCACGCAAATTCTAGCAAAGCTAATTCTTTGGCGACTCTCTGTAAGTTTATCTGCGTGTAATAGCTTTCCAAGAGCACTCGCCACATAGCAAGATCCTAATGCCGACCAATAGGAAACTGGTACATTATAAAATGGAACCCAAATAGGAATTTTCTCGTGCTTTCCTTTGGAAAGAACTCATTTCGGGTGCCAAAGTGGAAGGATAAGGGATCTCGCCTTTGACCTTCACAGCTCCGAAAGAAGAGGAAATCGAACCGGGTTTCTTGCAGGATCATCCAGGTCTGGTTTGAAGCTCAGATAGCACCTTGCTTGAAGATTTATTGATTGAGATATGTTCATTGGCCTGCGATTGATCTCATCGTCCGTTTTCCCCTCTTTCCTATTCGATAGTTATCCTCCCTAACGGCACACTTTATATAATCTCTATCTATATATGGCCAATGTGAACTGTTCAATCAAACTTGTATGTGTTCAGCATATTGCAAGTGACATTGACAAAGCACAGACCCCTAGAATGGTAGAACTCAGACATGACAGAGAAGGTAGTCACGAACAGTACGCTAAACTCCTTGCTTCGTCGCTAATGCTTAAACCTGCCGCAAGTCAGGAATAGAGTCCGTCCTTCCCCTACTCCTATGGAGCTTTTTTGTTCCAGTCACTCAGCGTGATACCTTCAGTGTGCTCCTAGCTGCCTAAGTGAGTTTGCTTCCCTTTGCCTGGATCCTGTTCTAAGGGCATCCCTCTCTTAGTATAAACCTATCTTAGTAAACAACCGATTGTGTAAGAAAATAGGTTGTTATTGGTCGGTCCTAAAGGTAAGAGTAGGTTGCTCCTCTGTTCCCTACTAATTGCGTAAGAGCCTAGTTTTTTCTTCCCTCTGGGTGAGTCGCTTCTTTCCCTTACCTCTCATACCAGTTACCCAGATGGCTTGGAGAAAAGCAAATTTATATATATCCATCGCTCTCTAATTTATTTCCATTGATGAAATCATAACCAGAACTCATACTTTATTTTGTGTTTTGTTTCGCAGGGACGGACCTGTGATCAGGACCAAGACTGACCCTAATCTGATTCGTTTTGATCCCCGTCAAGTCACCACACTCTCATGGGATCCCAGGTCCACTCTATATAAAATATACGCTCTTTGTCTCAAAATAAATATCAAAAGCCTTACTCAATTTGACTGTCAACTTTTCTTTTTCGTTATTTTTTTAATATTAAAGTGTTGATTATTTAGTTGTGGAGTCTGACGCAATATATATGTATTTGAATTTCAAATTGGAAATGGTATCAGCGCTACAACTCGGTTGATTTGGGTTTGGGCTTGTGGGTATTATTGATCGACGTTTAGATGTTCGGTCCTACACGTGAGAGGCTCATTTGTCGCCTCCCATGTGATTTCCGGCCCATATGCAGAAGTCGAGTCATGTTATGACCCACGTGTAGAAGTCCAATACTACACGCGAGGAGAGTGTGATTTATTGTTTGTTGATACTTTTTTCTACGGTGAACGATGCAGGGTGTTCTTATACAGGGGATTTTTTTCAGATGAGGAATGCGATCATCTACTTTATCTGGTTAGGAGAGCTTCATTAATCACTGTCATTTTTTAACTCTTGTTTTAGTTTCTACTGTATTAGAGATCTTCAATTCTGGAAATGAATGGTTGTGCACTTGTGTGATAGGCATTTTTGTAGGATCAGTCTTACCTTGGATACATAGAACCTTGCTTATGAATTGATAGGGGTCACTAGCTTCAACAGCAAACTGGATGATACATTCATCGGATGCATTAATGAAATCATTTTAATAGAGATACCATTTTTGAGCATCTAAATAAGATTCAAACTTCTTATAATGAAAAGCAGCAGCGGATGTCAATACCTGAAAAACTTCTTCATCGGATGTTACTTTTTCAGCCCTCATTTTTGTCATAGGCTCATAATAAAATGAACCTGTAGGCTGTAGGCCATCTCACATTTATAGCAAAAGTGAACCTCTAATGTTTACATGACCAATGTTCTCATATTAAAGGACTCTTGTTGGCAAATTTTATCTTGCTTTACAAATTTCTGAGGCATTCGAGAATAAGAAAAATGGCAGAAAAAGAATGTATGAATCATACCAAATAGAATTTGAGGCCCTTTTTTGAAAAATGAATCACAGAAATCAATATTCAACGTGCCATCCATTTTCCAATGTTTAAAACTAACCTTCCCACAGTACAACTAGAATTCACATCACATGCCAGTGTCTTGTTTCTTTTCCAAACTGAACAATAGCTCTGCATACCTTCCAAGAGTAGGGGTATGAAGCCATCATCATTGTAAGAAAACAATAAAAACATTCAACCCAAACAGCTTTCTGATATTCAAAGTTTGGCTGTCTCCTACGAACATATCAGACTGCACAAGTCCTTCATTCTTGTTGGTGAGATGTTGGTGAAGGGGAAAACTCAACAATTGCCATTGTCGACGCAGGTCAAAATCAACTGCGCATCACTGATCCTTGTCTGCGTTTATCAGAAATATAATCAAGTCCGTTCAGTGAAGCACATCACAGCGCACAAGTAACACAGAAGGTCAAAATCTCTGGAAGAGCTTATATTAAGTAATAGCTAAATAGTACCTCACAAGAAGTTGTTATGTCATGGCAACTCCAGCTTTTAGAAGGAATGCAGTCAACATATCTACACCAGCTGCAATACTGGTTCAAGTCTACGCCATAAGTGATGCCTACTACACATCCAGCAAGTCTGCATATGTGGTGGGACGATTCCTTTATAAGACTCGTGAAATACAAAAATTATTAGCAACAGAAGACCCTTCATGCAAAACAAACAGAAACTCACAGTAGACAAAATAGAAGAAGATAAATAGTTCTCAGGATTGGCCTGTCCAGCTTCTGCTTCAACTGGAGAGACCTGACACCATAGTCATAAAGAGTCATAAAGGCCTCCCTTATTTTGAGCCACTTGCCTGACCTGAGGTCTGAATAAAAGTACAAATCCAAGCAGGAACCCTGATATAAAACCTCCAATGTTGGAAAAGTTTTTAATATAAGGTAGCAAACCAAGGACAATATTGATCAGGAAGACGCAGAACAGTGACGTTATAGCTGCAAACTGCAATAAAAGGGCCAATCAATACAATTGTTCATGAAAATAATTGGAAGGGGTAAGAAGAAGAAGGACCTTACCTTATCTGTGTCAAATTTCCAGTTCCGTATAAGACCAGATAGCATAGCTCCGACTAGTAAAAATAGAGCCCCAGAGGATCAAACTGCCGGGCTATCACAGGCAAAAAGTGCTGCCACCAAGCTACCAACAAAAGCAGACAATATGTATATTGCTGCCATCCTCACTGCCAACGGTAGAATATAACAGACAAACAACCATTTGTAAACAAATCAATATCCAACTTTTGACATATTTGATCACATGAATAAGAAATTATAGGAAATGCAGACATGGTAAAAACTGTTGCTCCAAGTTAATGCCGATGAAAACAACACAGCAGAGGTTGATGGCAAGGCCTAATATGGACCGCCCTAATCTATGTTCCTGCTTTGATCTAGGCTTAAAGTAAGTGGCACGGTCCGATCCTACCATTTTACTTTACCAGACCAGATCATCTGGCTACAAGCAAAAGCCGTTGACGTTCGAAAATATCTTAGTCTAGCAAGTGGCGGGTTTCCAGTTTTCAAACTCTTTGAATAATCCTTCTCTGACTTATCTACTTTCTTCCTACGTCGTTTTTCAGGGACGTGTCTAGGCTCTAGGCTACCGGTCTGTCTAGTAATATCGGGGCTAAGCACCTCTGTTTTACACGGCCCAAGCTTCCACGAAGACTTAGGTTTATGTGCTAGTACTTCTCTTCTACTTCCTGGATACCATTCGCTAGTCTCCCCGACGGGGGATCCCATCCCATAGGCATCGGAATGTAACTTCTGAAGTTTTGCTCTCTTTTCTTTCGATCTACCGGATAAAACAAACTAAATAAAAAAAAGAAAGAACTGGGAGTTGGCGCCTGCTTACTCGCTTACCAAGCCATCCTGGCAAGCTCCTCAAGTTCGATTATTATTCTTGACTTAACTTATTATTAAAAAAACGACTCACTATCCAAATGAAAGACGATCTATTATCTACCCAAGAAGAAAGAATGGAATCCCACATACGAGAAAAGGTCACAAATAGAGTTGAACCAAGTAACATTGCAAAGGCATAATGATATACAAATCCACTTTGAAGTTGACTTATTCGCCCGGCCAATCGTCGGAATGTGTATGAGATCCCGTAGGGGCCCAATATCTCAATAGCCCCTTTATCTAAAGCTTTGAATGAGACTTCATATCCGAAACGCAGGAACGATCTGACTAGAAAGTCATTCAAAACTTGATCGAAGAACCAGCGTTTATTGAAGAAGGTATAGAGTCGATTACAAAAAGTACTCGTTTGAAAGGCTCGTTGGAATTGATCCGCTACGAGATTTACATTATACGCAACAAAAGCACCTAAAGTACTAAAGAGAATAGGTATTAGTTTTATAATGGTTGGAGCAGCAAACTCGGATTCGGCAAGAATCTCATTTTTTGGTAGTACGAAGAGGGAATTGGCCCAAAAATTGGATAGGGGTCAAGACGCAGTCGGGCGCCGGCGGCTGACTCAAGTGCCCCCCGAACCGCGCGAAATGGTCGCCTATTACACGGCTCTTTAACTCTGCCTGGGTGGGGCTACCTATTATTCGTCGGCGGTCCGGCACAACCCTACTCACTTAAAGGATGCTGCTTAGAAGGTATGCGAAGCTTTCTAACTAACTATTTCTACTCTAGTTTTGAAAGCGAAGCTTGCACAAGACTCAGGAGCGGCTAAGCTACTTCCTTCCATAGTTTAACAACAAAGCTCAAACAAAGCTCGTACCCCGCTTCGCGCCTCAATCGGTTGACACCCATATCCTTTCAGTCCTCCATCCCCTTAGTCTATCGACTAAGTATATTACCATCCCTTACAACTCAGTATTATGTCTAAACCTTCGGACCCTACGGTCGCATTACGTCAGCCATTAGTCTTCTATCTAAGTGATTTAACTTTCCATAACCAAAATGAAAGAAAGTCAACCTATTCCTGCAATTGCGGTCAGTCTCGCTACCTCTTTAGTTGCCGCCCCCTACTTCTTCATATGTGGATCTGTTATGTGATGTCTTCTCATTCTTTTGCCCTCATCGAATGTGAGCCCATTCCTCGAAATAAGTTTTTACGGGATCCCTATCTACAAAAATTTGGACTTCTGGTTCCGGGAATAATCTAATCATTGAGTCCTCCTCTTTCCGGACAACACATACAAAGAGACCCGCCAACAGTCAAGTAATTAGTGAACCTATGAGATATTTTTATAATGCCTTCTTTCTCCCATCTATCTATTTTATTTAGTTATTCACTAGAGCAATTATGATCGGGAAGACGATCGGGGGCAAGTGTTCGGATCTATTATGACATAGCTGTCGGGCGCTTAACGGACCCTTTCCGTTTTATCAAACCTTTTCGGGGCTTTGAATGGGCGCAAAAACCCTTTTTTGTGTATTCATATTTCAATTAGAAGTTCCTAGATCCTAGAGGGGGCTGCCTTATGTCTTACATATAAAATATTACAATTATATTAATTAATAACTAATATTACTTTATTCCAAATTCCAAATCGCGCAGGTAGGCATTCTTTTATTCCATTAGTTCTTATCCTAAGCCATGAGAGCTGACAGACTGTGTTGACACGCTGCCCTAACTCAAGCAAGAAGAAGGCAACGACAGTTGATCCTTTCACTCATGCTTTTCTTAGAATTTAGAATATGGTAGAAAGTAAAGTCATAAGTTCCATTATTGGACTAAGAAAGATATTATTACCTTAAGGCCTTTCATTAGACTAAGAGGGGCCTAGCGCTCTTTACAAGAACCGCAGTTGGGGAAAGGAATGCGTCACTTGTTGATTAGCAAGAATCTCTGACGGCTAGCTTCCCTTGTATCTTCTCCCATGCATCAACCATGAATCACTACTCTCTAATGCTCTCTTCACTCCTTTAAGTCACTGACATTTCCTGTTCTTAGCTCGGATTAGCAGGCTTGATCATTCAATCATATAATCATGCCTCCAGAGTGACTTCATTTCACATTATGAATATTGGATTTGTTAGCTACAACTCACATCTGCTGTTAGCTTCTTTAAGTCTTCCCTTCTCTTGAAGTCCGATTGCAGGATTCATCCTAATAAACCCAGAAAATATGCTGGCACAATACGGATGAAAAGCCAGTCCGCCTTATCCATCCTAATAATCAGGGGAATGAAGCATCTCATCTATCTTACTTCTTGATTAAGCAGCCCTTTCTTTATAGAATCAAGTTGAACTCAGCTGTTACCATTAATCGAATAATCTTGTTCGAGAGGTGAGCTACTAATAATGACGGCTCGATTCAATTGAGTTGCCTTCTCAATCCTAATAAATGACGGGATCAGTTAAAGCACTATCAGACTGAATACAAGGTATTCTTAGTCTTCCATGAACTCAATACCAACTCTACTTATCCTTATCTGGGTATGCCTTCGGCTTCCTCAGGGGCTACTACTTCCTGGGAAACCTTTGGCTAGGATCCTAGCAGCAACTTCGTCAACACCGTCTCAGTATGTGTTAGAAAAAGGAAAGGAAGCGGGGAAGAGTTTAGCAGCAGGAAACTGGGGCTAACTCGGGATTGATAGCAGCGGAGCAGCAAGAACAAAGGGAAGATAAGGGAGTAAGAGACTTCCTTAGTGATTGGACTAAGTTTGGATCATCAGTCTGACTTGACAGCTGAATGATAGAAGGTAATTGGCTCACTCTCGATAGGAGAGGTTGCGTGAACTAGGTTTAGAAAGGAAACGCTTGATTCCATAAGACCACCTTTTTTTCATCCGCTTGTCAATGATTGGTGTCAGAATTACTTTGCCGGGTTCTAGCTAGGGGGGCTACTCTTCTTTTTTGTCGATCGAGCCGCTCTCCCTCATTCCACTCGTCTAGTCCTCTTCACGAACTTGTAAAATCAATGCCACAAAGATAACCAACTCTATTATCGAAGAAATAAGGAAAGGAGCGATAATTTGGCACCAGATATCCGGAGGTGTGGAAAGAGCAGCTGTGAAAAGCGTAAAAACCATCAAAAAACAACGATTGTTCGTCAAGGTTTCCACAGAAAGACTCCTTGGTTCTGGCAAACAGATCACAATTACAGGTATCTGGGAGCATATCGATGGAATGAACAAAATACAAACAGTTAACATAATATGGTCATAGATCTTAGGTTGTAACTTGATCATGAGCGAATTTGTTGATGTTTCACTCACGAAGTATAGAAAGTCCCAAACATTGGGAACTACCCAGGGAGGAGTTAGGAACAGGAACAAGGAGAAGAAAGAAGCACTTAAATGTAGGAATCGATTGTATATCGTCCTTTGTTTCCCAGAGCTAATGGGGACCAACAAGGACCAAATTTGATAACTTATCAAGGGAAAGACGAAGTAAAAGCATGCTATTGAAGACGTTGCAAGATATGTCGAGAGGGCCTCCGTTAATTGTGTACAAACAAAATGCGAGTCCAAAGGCAGGGTCATAAAAGGTTTAGCTAATGGAGATATTAACTCTTCCGGGAACCAGTAAGACGTAAACCATGTCAAAGCAAGACCTATCAATATCCGAAGGGAACGGATTCTAACTTCTCCTACAAGAGTTTCCGGTGCGAAATGAAATTCATAGGATATATATGACTAATTCAAAGAATATAAATCACATTCTGTACTAAAAAAAAAGAAGTAAACCTGAAGTGAGATAGCATATTCATCGACGTATAAGGGTTTGGGCGGAGGAGCTCTGGCCCGAAAAAGAAAAAATGTACAAAACTTAAGTCCTTCAATGGATACTTCATTCTTGCCAATTCCAATTGACTATTCTAGATCGAAGCATTCGTGAAATATGAGAAGTTTTTTTGTTTGTTTTCAAATCGGCTAGCATCGTAGTTAAAGTTTCATTTCACATGAGCACTCTCGATCAAAGAATCTTTCTTTGTGAATGAATTGAATCACTCCATTTGCTTTTGTTTATTTCATTTCTACATCGGCTGAATGCTTGCTTAAAGCACCCAACTTATCATTGGGGAACTCGTAGGTTCGATTCTTCTCTCGGGGCTTAGCCTGGTAAGAATTCTTCCTGAGAACAATGGGGGCCCTTCCTTCCTCTTCCGACCAGATAAGAATTCGACCTATTTCCAGAAGTCTATGTTTTCATTCTCAAGAGGATCTTCTCTCTTTTCAAAGGCTGTTGCCGCTAAGCCGGAGGCTGGGCTAGTATAGTAGGGGGTAGGTCCGGGAACCTACGGGAACCTATTTGACTACTGGACGAGAAGGGGCACCCGTGGGAACATCCGAAAGGAAAGGAGAGAGAAAGATTGAAAGTTCTTTAATCGTATAAAAGCTTGCCCCTAGTCCAGCAAGAAGCCCCAAAAGCGGAAGAATCAGCCACAACTAAAGGCGCGGAGCGTGCTAACAAAGTGCGGGTTGAGAGACTCTGGTAATTATTTCTTCGTTGTTAAATGAAGGGGGACGAAGGAAGTAGAACCGGAGGGAAGGCAATGTCTTCTTTGATGGAATTCCCAAGCAAATAAGACTCTTCTTTATTACAAGTGATTTCAAAACCTTTTTCCCATTAGCGGAGATCAAAGGGGGACCAGACCCTTCTGAGTGGAGGCTTCCTCAACAAGCACCCCATCCCGATAAGCTACAAAAGAAGAAATGATGCTGGTATTCGTAATTGCTCCTATCTTCTGCTGCTGATCCTTTGGTTTCCAACTGGTGTTCATATGCCTCTGCTGACGAATGAGAGGTTCTATTTGACACTTTGCCTTAAAGCATCAGCATCTAACTTCGGAAAGATTTAGCAGTCTTTTATGATGACACCTGGAAGTGGGAGGTGAAAATAACCAATACTAGTGGCAGTGGTTCGTTTCGATAGCTCACCTAGCTCCTGTCTCTCGAAGAAATGAAGTACGTATATCCGTCCAGCCTTAAGCCAGGATTGAAGCCTTAGACTAAATCCATAATGCTTCCTTCAGTTAGAAAGCCCAGCCCTCACTCTTCGTAGACTCAACTAAGTTACACTCCACCTCTTTTGGATTAGATTGAGAGGGATAATCAAAAGTTTACATACACATGTACTATACTTGGATTGAGATGATGGAATGATGGGCCTTTTCAGTGGATGGAAGTCGAAATCCATTTCTACAGAACGGAGAAAGGTTATGCAGGCGGGTGTTCATTTACAGTTGCTGGTGGGGATGGAAAGAAAGATAAATAGTTCGGTTGGTCGGAGATGGAGACACAGGTGGGCAGGTAGATCATACCTAGAGACAACTATCTCTAAGCCCCCGGGGAAGCTCGATGCGGGTCTTTGCCTAGCCTTCTCCTCTGCTCTGACTTCGGTTGATGTGCCTTCTCCAGTTTCAATGACGACAAACTCGTTTAGGGGAATGCATTCTTCCAGGCAGAAGCCCATTCCTTGTGCTCAAGTGAATTAATTAAACAAATAAGATTCAAAGAAAGAGATGAAAGAGCGGGAATTTCTTATTGACCAATACATAGGGATTTACCAGCAGAGAGGGCAGGAGGGCAGTGACATATAAATAATATTCTGGGTTAACACACCAACTTTAGTTCATGGACTGACGCTTATAAGGATAAAAGGCTATGGAAAGGGAGGTTTTCAGCCTATTTCAGATGAGAGGGTTGGTGGCTAAGCCTTTCTCTAAAAGAATAATGGATCGCTTGGTCTAGATGAAATGCACTAGAAGTCAGAGTGAGTTGTTCCAAAAGGAGCTGAACCTTAGGGACCGACCGGCGCGTCTCGAGGAGCAATTCACGGACCGGTGCTTAGAAACTTCTGGTCTTCCCAGACCTGTAGTGAGGTACTCCAATCATGTCTAAGCAAATTTCCACTCTTTCGATCCCAAGGTTTGAAAACGCTTGGGGTTTGACTCCAAGGACATGGGACATCACTGGGCTAAACCCCTTTGAAAGCATAGGTCTAAAAGCGCTCCAGTCATTAACGATAAGTCTGTCTTCAAGTCGAGGATCCCTCTTAAAGGAAGAGTTGCCGAAGAGTCTTATCCTATATAAGAATATCTTTATGCCGAGTAATAGCCTTCTTGAGTGGAAGCATAGGCTAGGCTGCGGATGCCTAATACGAAGTTTCTTAGCCTTATAATGAATAACATTCTGTAGTCGATTTAGCGGATACATGTCCCGCTACAATACAAAACAAAGGATAGTATTAATCAACCCTATTTCTAGTAAAATACCTTTCTTCTTGTCTACTCTTGTTCGGGTATTTTGGCAGAGATTTCTTATCTTCATTGTGAGGTTATGCCTATCAATCTCGAGTGCTTTATCCGCCTTTCTAACCAGGTCTAGGTCATTCTCATTTCATTTACGGGTTGAAATATAGGGGCTTTGGAAGCTTTCTTAAAGGTGAAGTGGGAGAAGAGAAGATCCCAGGTCCCATGGCAGCCGTCAACTTATTTACTTGTGTTGGCAGATTAATAGGATAAGTCAGAGAAAGAGGTAACACTATCCCGAACGTGTAGAACGGGATAAGGGAACTTGAAGGTCAATTTCTTTTGTTAAAGTGGGAGATTTAGCGAATCAAGGCGATTCAGTTTATAGATGGACCCTCGAGACAGCAATCAAAATCCCATAGTATCAGCAAATGGGGCTACTAGTCCATGCTTGTCTCCGGAAAGCACTCCCTTTGTCCGCGGAAGATACTATTTGCGCCATTCCAACCTAGTCTACAAGACATCCAAATTATG
>OY997597.1:150000-175000 GCA_963921825.1 Erodium maritimum | reverse complement strand
GCAGAAAAAGGGCATTGACTACAACGAGATATTCTCTACAGTACAGTAGTTAAGATGACTACTATCAGACTTGTGATGGGTATAGTGGCTGCAGAGGATCTTCATCTAGAGCAGCTAGATGTGAAGACCGCGTTCTTACATGGTGACCTTGAGGAAGACATTTATATGGTACAGCCAGAGGGTTTCCAGATAGCTGGGAAGGAAGACCTGGTTTGTGCAAGCTGAGAAAAAGCTTGTATGGTCTGAAGCAAGCACCAAGACAGTGGTACTTGAAGTTTGACGATTTTATGATGAGGAGTGGGTACACAAAATGTGCCATGGATCATTGTTGCTATGTGAAGCATTTCAATGCATCCTACATCATATTATTGTTATATGTTGATGACATGTTGATTGCAGGCTCCAACATGGTGGAAATCAACAAGTTGAAGAGACAGATACAGATGTCTGAAGAGTTTGAGATGAAGGACTTAGGCGCAGCGAAGCAGATACTCGGTATGAGCATTAGTAGGGATCGATCTGATGGTAGTTTGAACTTGTCCCAAGAGAATTACATTGGGAAGATTTTGAGCAAGTTCAGTCTCCAAGATGCTAAGGTCAGGAGTACACCGCTGGGAAGTCACTTCAAACTCACTCGAGAGCAGTCACCTCAGACGGATAAGGACAGGGAAGAAATGGCTAAGGTTCCATATGCATCGGCAGTGGGCAGTTTGATGTATGCGATGGTATGCACAAGGCCAGACATTGCGCATGCAGTGGGAGTTGTTAGCAGGTTTATGTCTAATCCGGGGAGAGAGCATTGGGAAGCAGTCAAGTGGTTGTTTCGCTACTTGAAGGGCACTTCAAAGGTTGCACTACACTTCAAGAGGAAGGATGTAATCTTGGAAGGGTTTTCTGATGCGGATTTAGGTGGATGCTTGGATACAAGGAAGAGTACTACAGGATACATCTTCACCTTGGGTGGCACAGCAGGGATGTCACGGCTCCAGAAGAGCGTTGCTCTTTCAACCACAGAAGCAGAGTACATGGCTATTTCAGAAGCCGGGAAGGAAATGATTTGGTTGAAGAACTTTCTGGATCTGGAGGAGTTGGGATTGGATTGAGACGAGAAGTTACCAATTGCATTACGAAGAGCGAGAGAACAAGTACAGGAAATAGAAACAAAACAATACAGAAGGGATTCCCTAAGACCTATATCCCAGTTGTCTCGCGTTACCGTACCCCTACCAGTTTTGGCATGGTACAGACTCAGCAAAGGAAAGAAAGTCGGTTTCTCATCGATCGGGAAATCTATACAGATATCGATAGAGAGGGCTAGATACGAAGTCTAGAAGGGAAAGGTTTCACCCAGTTTCCGTTTTCCCAGTTTAGGTTTATAGGGATGATTCTCATCTAGCAGATTTAGTTTACGACCCATCTTCTCCTCTAGAATTTAGGGAATAACCTGTTTCAGAATATCCAGTTTCAGTTTATGAAGAACCAATTTATGAGTATCCAGTTTGTTCTATTTTTTTTTATGATATTCCATTAATCCACATAAGGCAAACCTAGTCTTTCCTCTTAAACATCTGGAATATCTAGAAGATATCCAGAGAAGACGAGCTAGAGAAACAGGGATTTATGGTGAACCGGGCTCACAGAGACTTGGAATATCCTTCGAAGTTTGTCAGCTAGTTGGAATAGGGCGTGGGTCCTTATGGGGGATTTCAATAATCTCGCTCATCAGAGTGAGAAGCGGGGGAAACTGAATGTTCCAAAACATGCTTTTCTATTTTGGTTGATGAGTCATGGGCGATTGTTAACTCGTGACAGTAGGTCCAAGCAACTCAATCAGCTGCAGAGTAGTATCTATTCATTCTGTGTTTAGAGTATTCAAAAAGCGGAGAAAGGAAGTCCCTTACTGTGTCAAGTACTACCTTGAAGAGCAACATTCTCTAGGCGTTTTAGCTACCTTATCTCCCACTATTGAATAGGGTGCATCCCTCTCGAGCCACTAACGTCCCTACCCAACAACGTTGTTGGGTATACATTTTATCCCTACCTTTTTGGAGTTCGGGACTCTAGCCCCAATCCAACAGTGTGACGGGGCTAAAACCATGGGAATTGCCTCATTCTTACAAATGAGTACGTTGTGCCTCATTCTTAGGCGGGCTCGGACAAACAACAGGGCTGCTGCCCACCAATATAAGCTCAACAAGCTATTACCGATATCATATCAGTTCAACCAGCTATTCCCTTCCTGCGAGGTACCTAGTTCCCCTACTCTTTTTCCTTGTGTTTGTTGTTCTGTCTTGTGTTTCCTTGGTTTTACAACCTAGCGTTCTATAAGAACCTTGGTGTAAAACCCCTCTTCACTTCGTTCGCTGTAGACCTAGCGTTTTCACAAACCTTGGTTTTACAACCAAGCAACTGGGTACCTTGGTTTTACAACCTAGCGTTCTATTAAAATAGAACCTTGGTTTTACAACGCTAGGGTCTCCGATCCTTGGAAACAGTATTTCTTTCTATTTTGTCCGTGAGAAAGACCAGACCAGGTTAGCCCCGGCGAACGAATGGAACTAGAAACTACTAGCAATCAACGGGAATGAGAAAATAAGAATAAGAAGAAACTCCGATTGCTCTCCTCTTCTAAGAGATATAAATAAAGAAGAGTCACGTCTAACCTCTCCTTAAACAGTCGATTCCCTTTGTCCCCTAAGTCTATCAACTACTGTCACTTCGTCCCTTTCGTTTCTCAACAAATCAATCAGCTAAGCTAGGAAATCCAATTATTGCTCCGTTTATTCTCCGTTTTTTCCTTCAATTCTCAAGAAAAAGTGGCTACTACCATAGGGCAAAACCTTACTCGACCGATTTCGCCAGGGAGTGGGAACTACTCGACTGCTAAGGTGAGGGTTCGGTGGGCTGTTTTCTGCTTCCCCGTTCCGTTGTAGAGGTGAATCTTTCTCTTTTCCAAGAGATAGACCTTTGGGGACTTATGAACATTGGGCCTTTCTTTCGGGATTGGATTTCATTACTTTATGGATCGATCATACTGAATAGTGACTTATCGAGCTATGATCCCACTCGTCCTAACTAAGAACTAGATCCTTCTTGCGAGACTACTGGAGAGAGCAAAGATGGAATATTCATTTAGAAAGCTTTAGCTAGTACGCGAAAGTGTCATGATTCTTCTGTCTATCAATAACTGCATGCATTGCACGATGGATGTGAAGAAGTAGACCATTATCTCGACAATACAATAATGAGCCAGGCTAGTATTTGCAGTGAATCCTCCTGTGAAGTAGTCATGCATTATGATTTGAACTCCCAATTCTCTGGCTAATAAAGCCCTTTTGAGCATTTCTTCACATGTACCTGCAGTAGCATTCAAGTAATGCCCCTTGATTTCGCCTGTCTCGGCCTGTGCTTTATAAATTGCTTCGGCACAAAATAAGAAACGGTCTCTCCAACGCATAAACGGTTGGGAGTTTACGTTCTCATCATCTTTAGTAAAATCAAGTCCACCGCGAAGACATTCATAAACCGCTCTGCCGTAGTTCTTAGCGGACAATCCCAATTTCGGTTTAATAGTACATCCTAATAGGGGGCGTCCATACTTGTTCAATTTATCTCTCTCAACTTGGATGCCGTGGGGCGGGCCCTTGAAAGTTTTAACATAAGCAGGAGGGATTCGCAGATCCTCCAGACGCAGAGCGCGAAGGGCTTTGAACCCAAATACATTACCCACGATGGAAGTAAACATATTAGTAACAGAACCTTCTTCAAAAAGGTCTAAGGGGTAAGCTACATAAGCAATAAATTGATTTTCTTCTCCAGCAACGGGCTCGATGTGATAGCAGCGCCCTTTGTAACGATCCAGACTAGTAAGCCCATCGGTCCACACGGTTGTCCATGTACCAGTAGAAGATTCAGCAGCTACCGCGGCCCCCGCTTCCTCAGGTGGAACTCCGGGTTGAGGAGTTACTCGGAATGCTGCCAAGATGTCAGTATCCTTGGTTTCATAATCAGGAGTATAATAATTCAATTTATATTCTTTAACACCCGCTTTAAATCCAACACTTGCTTTAGTCTCTGTTTGTGGTGACATAAGTTTCTCCCTACAACTCGTGAATTCTGAATTCTCGCAACAACAAAACAAGATCTACTCGGCAGGAATTACGAGTTAATGAACCCTTTCGGAGAAATCTTTCGCAAAACTCTCAACTAACCATTATCAACTAATCAAAGGGGTTCCCTATTAGATTGGGATTAGACCGCGGTTTTTTATTTGATTCGACAAACACATCATTATTGTATACTCTTTCCTATATATGGCGCAACCCAAGCGTTGTTTTTAAAGTTTCGACTTTCTTACCTTTTTTTGAATCGAAATATCGAAATAATAAGGAATTATCCCTTGACAGTGATATAGGTTGTCTATGTAAATCCTATATGTCAAAGCAAAGGTTGCGCAATTCGTCCACGAAAGGGTATAGGTATAAAAAAAGAATAGGTCGGTCATAATGGAATCCGCAAAAAGGGGCACAGTGAGATAGAAATACTGAATGGTAAGTGAAATAGAGTTCAGATTCGAATTCGATAGAGAATATGGGTAGTATTTATATAACAATAGACAGATGAAATACTTTATCAAGATTTTTCTGTATCCGTTTGATCTTTTGAAAAAGGGTTGGTTGAACTTGAAAACTCACGCATTAAATTTAAATTGAATAAGTCAAAAATGCATTGGATTCGGTTGGATAGTGCCGGGTACTGGGGTAATCGACCGTCAGTTCCCATTCCATTTCTTATTGAATTAATCGATCCATTTGCTATCGAATCCTTTGTATTCGACAATTTTCGAAACGAATTTCGCCATATTTCACTTTTTTTGATTATTATGAGACTCAATCCTACTGCCTCTAGCCTTGGGGATTCCACCCTTGAAAAAAAAAACAGGGACGTATCGCCCAAATAATTGGTCCGGTATTGGATGTAGTCTTTCCCAAGGGCAAGATGCCCTATATTTATAACGCCCTAGTAGTCCAGGTTCGGGATACTGCCGGTCAACAAATTAATGTGACCTGTGAGGTACAACAATTATTAGGAAATAATCGAGTTAGAGCGGTAGCTATGAGTGCTACAGATGGTCTAATGAGAGGGATGGAAGTGATTGACACGGGGGCTCCTTTGAGTGTTCCAGTCGGCGGAGCGACTCTAGGACGAATTTTCAACGTACTAGGAGAGCCTATTGATAATTTAGGCCCTGTAGAGACTCGTACAACATCCCCTATTCATAGATCTGCGCCCGATTTTATTGAGTTAGATACAAAATTATCTATTTTTGAAACAGGAATTAAAGTAGTGGATCTTTTAGCCCCCTATCGCCGTGGAGGAAAAATCGGATTATTCGGGGGGGCTGGAGTGGGTAAAACAGTACTCATTATGGAATTGATCAATAACATTGCCAAAGCTCACGGAGGTGTATCCGTATTTGGCGGAGTAGGCGAGCGTACTCGTGAAGGAAATGATCTTTACAAGGAAATGAAAGAATCCGGAGTAATTAATGAACAAAAGATTGCGGAATCAAAAGTAGCTCTAGTCTACGGTCAGATGAACGAACCGCCGGGAGCTCGTATGAGGGTTGGTTTGACTGCCCTAACTATGGCGGAATATTTCCGCGATGTTAATAAACAAGACGTACTTTTATTTATCGACAATATCTTCCGTTTCGTACAAGCAGGATCTGAAGTATCCGCCTTATTGGGTAGAATGCCTTCCGCTGTGGGTTATCAACCCACCCTTAGTACCGAAATGGGTTCTTTACAAGAAAGAATGACTTCTACAAAAAAGGGGTCCATAACTTCTATTCAAGCTGTTTATGTACCTGCGGACGATTTGACCGATCCTGCTCCTGCCACCACATTTGCACATTTAGATGCTACTACTGTACTATCAAGAGGATTAGCTTCTAAGGGTATCTATCCAGCAGTAGATCCTTTAGATTCAACGTCAACTATGCTTCAACCTCGGATCGTCGGCGAAGAACATTATGAAATTGCGCAAAGAGTTAAGCAAACCTTACAACGTTACAAAGAACTTCAGGACATTATAGCTATTCTCGGGTTGGACGAATTATCCGAAGAGGATCGCTTAACCGTAGCAAGAGCACGAAAAATTGAGCGTTTCTTATCACAACCCTTTTTTGTAGCGGAAGTGTTTACAGGTTCTCCGGGGAAGTATGTTGGTCTGGCAGAAACAATTAGAGGATTTAATTTGATTCTTTCCGGAGAATTTGATGGTCTTCCTGAGCAGGCCTTTTATTTGGTAGGTAACATCGACGAAGCTACTGCGAAGGCTACGAAGTTAGAAAAGGAGAGTAATTTGAAAAAATGACCTTAAATCTTCGTGTACTGACCCCTAAGCGAATTCTTTGGGATTCAGAAGTGAAAGAAATCATTTTATCCACTGCTAGTGGAGAAATTGGCGTATTACCAAATCACATCCCTATTGTCACAGGATTAGACATAGGCATTTCGAAAATACGCCTTAACGATCAATGGTTCACGATGGCTCTGATGGGTGGTTTCGCTAGAATCGTCAATAATGAGATTACTGTTTTCGCACATGATGGGGAAAAGGCTAGTGACATTGATCCACAAGAAGCTCAGCAAACTCTTCAAATAGCGAAAGATAACTTGAGGAAAGCAGAAGCTGAAGGGCAAACAATCGAGGCGGATCTAGCTCTCAAACAAGCTGAGCTACGAGTAAGGGCTGTCAATGCTATTTCGTAACTGGTTAGTAGGTCCAAATAGAGGGGCCCGGCCGACTTTTGCATAATTTGCATAAACAGAAGTTCTCTTTATACGCCCTTGATTCTGATTCTACCGATTGATTGCATAGAGTCAAATACGGAATCAATCGGAGTCTAATCCAAGGAAGAATAAGATAAGAATAAAAAAAAGAATAGATAGAACAAAAAAGAAATAAAAAAAGGAAGGGTGCATATAAAAACTTATTAGATACCAGAGTCATTGGTATCTAAAAAGCTTTACCTACTATTGGATTTGAACCAATGACTCCCGCCGTATGAAAGCAATACTCTAACCACTGAGTTAAGTAGGCCTTTTCATTTCTCAGTACAAAAAGAAAGAAAGGGGGTCCAGTATATCACATCGATGTATTCTAAATACAATATTATTTATAAGCAATACCAATCAAGGGGATCTCGGATCGTGGAATATGCATCTTGACAAGAAATTATTTACATATATAGGATCAAATATGTATCGCAAAAGGGCTATAGCTCAGTTAGGTAGAGCACCTCGTTTACACGTGCGCCAATGTTTTCAGAGGAGTTTGTCATGGAATCAAAAGAATGGATCTTATTGAGAAATCGATGTCTTACTCCATTCCTTTTGGGGAACAAAAGAGGAGAACAATAGGATGACAAATGGCTCGATCCACTTGGGGTGTCTATTGAGATAGAATAGACGACAAATGACAACTCGGGTCCATTGTTGATTTGATATATTGATAAGGTGAATACTTGGTCTGTTTAATGCTAGGCATAATGAGTATAAGGATCTCAAAAGCATCTCTTTTCTTCCTATGAACTTTATTTAAGGTGTATGAAGTTTCATATTTGATTCTTTTAGCTAAGCAGGTGAAAGTTTCAACTTTCCCTTAGGTCGATCAAGGCCAGAAGCAAACCTACGTCACAATAACCCTTCTTTGAAATACTTTGTTAGTGCTTCTGAGTCGGAATCCAAATAATGAATCAGAGCACATGGGGCCATCCCCTTATCTATCTGTCAAGATCAAAAAAATGTGGCAGACAGGCTGTTTGATATTTATCTCAGCTAATGAAAGAGCCCAACGTAAAAAAAATGCATGTTGGGTGGGTCTTTGAAAGAGTTCAAATCGTTTTGATAATAATCCGTTTGATCTGTTTTACCGAGAAGGTCTACGGTTCGAGTCCGTACAGCCCTAGAAAAATATACCAAGACCAATATACTCTAAAACTCTAAACCTTGAAATGGAAATTTCGAGACATTCTTGTACATCTGGCTATTTGCTCTATTCTAAATCACTAAGAAAAAAAAGAAAAGTGACAAAAAGAAGAGGGAGCCCCCCCTTTTAGGATTCTAGTCATAAACATAAAAAGTATAAAATGGGAGAAAAAGAAATTTCGATTTCTAAAATGAGAATTCTAAACAAAAAAAAATAGGAATTCTTTTTTGAATGCCCTTTCTTGAAAGATAAAGAATAAAGAGTGAGGTGAAGGGGGATAGTTTTATGTGTCTTGGATAAGAATGGTATATCCCCTTTTTATACTATATCAAAATAAAATGGAAGGAAATGGAGTGGAAATAGGATTCCAATCAATGACTCTTGCTGCAAGGGGGGCATGCAACACAACAGACAAAAGAAACTGGGCGGTTCGTTTGATCAAAACGGATTCGTTTTTTGACTAAAAAGCTATCGGTGCCTTGATAATTTATTCCAATTCGAACCGACAAATTCGATAGATTTTCCACCCTCATAGGAGGTCGGCTATGTTTCTGCTTTACGAATATGACATTTTCTGGGTATTTCTAATAATATCAAGTCTTATTCCTATTTTGGCATTTCTAATTTCGGGAGTTTTAGCCCCAATTAGCGAAGGGCCAGAGAAACTTTGTAGTTATGAATCCGGTATAGAACCAATGGGCGACGCTTGGTTACAATTTAGGATCCGTTATTATATGTTTGCTCTAGTTTTTGTTGTTTTTGATGTTGAAACGGTTTTTCTTTATCCATGGGCAATGGGTTTTGACGTATTGGGGGTGTCCGTATTTATAGAAGCTCTCGTTTTCGTGCTTATCCTAATTATTGGTTCAGTTTATGCATGGCGAAAGGGGGCATTGGAATGGTCTTAGTTCCCCAGTCTTCCTACATATACAATAAAAAGTAAAATATATATATTGAGACAATTATGAATTCCATCGAGTTTGCCTTACTTGATCGAAGAACTCAAAATTCAGTTCTTTCAACTACATCAAATGATCTTTCAAATTGGTCAAGACTCTCCAGTTTATGGCCGCTTCTTTATGGTACCAGCTGTTGCTTCATTGAATTTGCTTCGTTAATAGGCTCGCGATTTGACTTCGATCGTTATGGACTAGTACCAAGATCCAGTCCTAGGCAAGCGGACCTTATTTTAACAGCCGGCACAGTAACACTGAAAATGGCCCCCTCCTTAGTGAGATTATATGAGCAAATGCCCGAACCAAAATACGTTATTGCTATGGGAGCATGTACAATTACAGGAGGGATGTTCAGTACCGATTCTTATAGTACTGTTCGGGGAGTTGATAAGCTAATTCCTGTAGATGTTTATTTGCCGGGGTGCTCGCCTAAGCCAGAGGCAGTTATAGACGCTATAACAAAACTTCGTAAGAAAATATCTCGAGAAATCCATGAGGATCAAATAGGGTCTGGGTCTCAACAGGCGAATCGCTATTTTACTACCAATCAAAAATTCCGTGGTGGACGCAGTATTCATATTGGAAATTATGATCAAGGATTTTTCTACCAACCACCAACTCATTCTGAAATCCCCCCTGCAACATTTTTCAAATAAAAAAGTTCAAGATCTTCTCACGAATTTGTAAATTAGGCAGGATTCCCTTGTATAGAATAAGAAAGAGTGAATTAATAAATTTCATCGTAAATGTGAAATACTTATAAAAAGAAAAATACGGGTACGGGAGCGATAAAAAAGATGCAAGGTCGGGTGTCTGCTTGGTTAGTCAAGCATGGGCTAGTTCACAGGTCGTTGGGTTTCGATTATCAAGGAATAGAGACTTTACAAATAAAGCCCGAGGATTGGCATTCCATTGCTGTCATTTTCTATGTATATGGTTACAATTATCTGCGTTCCCAATGTGCTTATGATGTAGCACCGGGCGGACTCTTGGCTAGTGTATACCATCTTACGAGAGTAGAATCTGGCGTGGATCAACCGGAAGAGGTATGCATAAAACTTTTTGTTCCAAGGTACCCAGTTGCTCGAACGAAGTGAAGAGGGAATTCATTACTCGAACGAAGTGAAGAGGGAATTCATTACTCGAACGAAGTGAAGAGGGAATTCATTACTCGAACGAAGTGAAGAGGGAATTCATTACTCGAACGAAGTGAAGAGGGAATTCATTACTCGAACGAAGTGAAGAGGGGTTCTACTCCAAGGCAATGAAATTGTCCTCTATCAACTCAGCCATTCGAAGGAGATGTGATGCTATTGCCTAAGTTAGAGAACACAGGACTTTCCTCTCCTATCAATCCCATGAGAGTACTCAGCTTAAAGCCAGGAAGCAAGCCCACCTAACTAGTAACTAGGAGGACCCATCCCCATTTCCAACTAAGCTAGAAGCTCATTACCATCGTCACCAATTCGATTTCCTCGCAACTAAGGAATTGGAAGCAATTACAAAGACTAGAGTTCACGATGTCCCTAAGACGACTGTCCCCTTTTTTCCATAATCAAAGAGGTTGGGAAGTGAGCTCTACTCGTCAGTCTAAAGGAAAACTGCCAGGCCACAACGGAGATAGGAGACCTTTTCCATTTGAAATAAAAAGAATTGAATGATTTCAAGTCGATGAAAACCCTTTTGAACGAGCAAATAGGAATTCTTTTAAAATTGGGAACCTAAGATAGAATCAAAAGAGAGAGAATAGTTGATTATGAGGATCTCGCTCGCCACTATCTGCTCTCTAAGTTTCCGGTCCAAAGAATCAAATCATGCAAGACCCATCACACTATCTGCTTTCTTGGTATGCCGATGCTCATCCGCGAAAGAAGCTGACATCTGACTTTATATAGAGGGCGCTCTCAGATTTCATTCTACAGAAGCCCTTTCCGTAAAGCATAAAAAAGGAAGAATAGAGTTCTTGATAGGTCGTTGGTACAGAAGCTGACACGCTTGAGGTCCTTTTCCATAGTTAGGAGAATGAATGTGAGATTCTATCTCCCTTTTCCATAGTTAGGAAGATTCTATCTCCCTTTTGAAGCTATTTTGGTAGCCCTTTTTCATTTAAGGAGAGAACCGATTAAAGTAAAGAAGAGTAGAAATGGTGATTCTAAGCTCTTTTTTTTTGTACTAAAAACTGCATCTTTGTGCTTTAAACCCATACCTTTCTTGTGGAATCATCAATGAAGGTGACATAGTAGTAGTGCCTTAATTACAACTGGCAGGTACTATACCTGCTAAACTCCTATTACAGCTAAGAACGGCTTTTCAGGAGGGTGGATTACGTGACAGGAAGGATACGTTCTTTTACAAAAACCATCTACGTAAGAGCAGTGTCCCAGTCTTGGCATTTGCAGGGGACCAGGATCTAATTTGTCCTCCTGAAGCTGTACAAGGTATGTTCCAAAATAAACATGACTTAGATAATTAGCAATCCATCCCTACTTCCTATCAACTTGATAAGCATACTTATTAGAATTATGAATGGATCAGCAACGGTTAAGCTTATTCTTATTCCTAAGCACCTTGTTACCTATGAAGTACTTGGAGAACCTGGAGGTGCACATTTTGCTCACTATGATTTGGTCGGAGGACGGCTGGTATGGACAATCCTCCTCTACCCCTTTTCTCTGCGAATCCTCAATGGAGTCCGCGAATAGTTGCTAAAAAACCCAACCCTATCTCGTTTCTGATTATTATGTCTTTATTATCGCCCCGAACGGATTCAATCGCGAATTCATTTCTTATTTTTCTGGTATCCTTTTCTGGTAGGGATTGGATATAGAATATCATAATAATGATCGAAATGGAATTCTTTTCTATTCGATACAAAAACAAACTCCATTGGTCTAATCTAAGTGTCTTTTATCAATTCCTTTCCGTTCATATCTGTTTTAAATTCCATTCCAATTTGAGTATAAAATTCTCCTCATTTCTATTTATCCGTCCCTACGTATTTTATACATTACATGTACGCGACTGTTTCAAATTTCATGTGATTTAGTAAACAGAATCGAAATTCCATCATTGCTAGATCGATCCATAGGATTCGATGCAGAATGAGTCAAAAATGGGATTTTTTCGATAATATGGGGAATTCAAAATGCTTGACGATAGAAATGAAGGAATGGCTGTAATACCTGGGCTTAATCAGATCCAATTTGAAGGATTCTGTAGGTTCGTTGATCAGGGCTTAAGAGAAGAACTTTATAAGTTTCCAACGGTGGAAGGTTTCATAGAGGATTTTCTAGATATAGAAGATTTTCTAGATATAGAAGATTTTCCGGATATAGAAGATTTTCCGGATATAGAAGATTTTCTAAATGAAGTAGAGGAAGACTTAGAAAAAGACATAGATGTAGATGAAGACGTAGATGAAGACATAGATGAAGACGTAGACGTATACTTTCAATTATTTGCGGAAACATCTAAATTGGTCGAACCATTGATAAAAGAACGAGATGCTGTATATGAATCCCTCACCTATTCTTTCTTCTGAATTATACGCGGGATTCATTTGGAAAAGGAAGGGTTATTCTATGCAAAAACAGCGAATTTTGATTGGAAACATTCCTTTAATGAATTCCCTGGGAATTTTTATAGTAAACGGAATGTACAGAATGATAGTCAATCAAATATTGCAAAGTCCGGGTATCTATTACCGATCAGAATTGGACCATACCATAAAGGGATTTTGGTCTATACCGGCACCATAATATCAGATTGGGGAGGAAGATTGGAATTAGAGATTGATAGAAAAGCGCGTATATGGGCTCGCGTAAGTAGGAAACAGAAAATATCTATTCTAGTTCTATCATCGGCTATGGGTTCAAATCTAAGAGAAATTCTAGAGAATGTTTGCTACCCTGATATTTTCTTGGCTTTTTTGGATGATAAAGAGAAGGAAAAGATTGGGTCAAAAGAAAAGACCATTTTGGAATTTTATCAACAGTTTGTTTGTGTGGGTGGAGATCCAGTATTTTCTGATTCCTTATGTAAGGAATTACAAAAGAAATTCTTTCGCCAAAGGTGTGAATTAGGAAGGATTGGTCGACGAAATATTAACCGGAGACTGAATCTTGATATATCCCAGAATAATACGTTTTTGTTACCGCGAGATATATTGGCAGCCACGGATCATTTGATTGGAATAAAATTTGGAATGGGTACACTTGACGATATGAATCATTTGAAAAAGAAACGTATTCGTTCTGTAGCGGATCTCTTACAAGATCAATTCGGATTAGCTCTGATTCGTTTGGAAAAAGTAGTGAAAAGGGCTATACGCGGAGCAATTAAAGGGAAATTGATACCGACCCCTCAGAATTTTGTAACTTCAACCCCATTAAAAACCACTTATGAATCTTTTTTTGGATTACACCCATTATCTCAAGTTTTGGATGAAACGAATCCCTTGACACAAATAGTTCATGGGATAAAATGGAGTTTTTTGGTTGGGTCCGGGGGGATTGACAGGACGAACCGCGTCGGATACGAGATATACATCCTAGCTACTATGGACGCATTTGCACAATTGACACATCTGAAGGAATCAATGTTGGCCTTATTGGATCCTTAGCAATTCATGCGAGAATCAGTCATTTTTTATCTCTAGAAAGCCCATTTTATGAAATCTCCGGGCCCATTTCTTTCTCATCAAGGAGAGATGAATACTGTATGATAGGGGCAGGCAATTCTTTGGCACTTAATCTTAATGAAGGTTTTCAGGAAGAACAGATTGTTCCGGCTCGATACCGTCAAGAATTCCTGACTATTGCATGGGAAGAGGTTTCTCTTCGAAGTGAAGGGGCATGTTCTCAATGAATCGAATCTCTTGTAGAAGAGAGGGGAAGTCCTCTGCCCTCGTTCCGGCATTGATGAACCTATCTGAAGGAAAGACAGCTGCTAAGCCATCCAGCAAGAAAGCAAGTATCTATTTACTCTTACTTAGTCGTCCCATTCCCAGTTTCGTTTCCAGACGAAGGTAATTATTTCTTCGTTGACAGACGAAGGTTGGAGTAAGGAAGCAGACGACTTTACTTTAGACTTTACTATAGGTCGGATGTTTCCGTGAGCAGTAAGCAGCAGATCTCCCCTTGTTTTGGGAAAGCGGGTGGCCGCGTGTTAATTCTTTCAAGGCAAGGGGCGGCCTGATTCGACATTCTTCTTGACTCTGATCCGGTCGAGGTCCTTTTCGTTTACCAGCGCGTAGGTGGTCTAAGTTCCTATGACCGAGTCTTTCTGGCCCCTGTGAACATCTTTTCTTAATGTATTAAAGGGGGCCTCTCTAACCGGTGAAAAGTGGTGGGTGTCCACTAATGGCCATTCCTGGCTCGGCTCCGATAACGCAATTCCGGGAGGAGTCGGTAGTTGGGCACTGGATCCCTTCGGACCTGGAGAACGTGTGACGCTGGGTCGGAGTTTGGTGAACCAACAGGTCGCTCCTCTAGTTGAATTGAAGTATCGGGCCCCTTTTTCGTTGCCTAGGTTACACCTTCGGAATACTCCAGAAGTCAGTATAGCGACTCCCTCAATCTTCACTTTACGCCACGCCGACTCCCCTTTCGTCATAAGGCGTGGAATTAGACCAAGGTCCTTTAGCGTAGTAGGAACTAGTCCCTGAGATTTCGCACGTAGGAGATCGAGACAGAGCCCCAGGGCTATGGGGAAAGATGTAGATCGATCGGCCCTAGATAGACAACAAGTACATAGACGGTCTCTACAAGTCTATATATTCTTCTATTTCGTCCCCCCCCCGTAAGAGAAATATCACAACTGCAAGTTTCACATCTAAGTAATCCCCGATCCGATAGTTTACGATATAGATATATATTTAACAACAAAATTCTAATAAAATAGATGAAGAGATATCGGCAGTTGTCCAGTCGTACCCAAACAATAATATTCCAGAGGAAAATGCACCTAAGATCAAATATTTCAAGCCGGCTTCCGTGGAAAATTCAGACTTTCTTTTTGATGCTGCGATCACATAAAAACATAAACTTTGAAGCTCAATAGCTAAATACATGGCAATTAAATCATAAGCCGAGATCATAAAGAGCATACTGCAAGTAGAAAGTAGAATTAATACAATGAATTCAAAAGCATCAAACCTCTCTTGTTCGAAAAAATCAAAACACATCGAAATGGTACCAGCCGTACTTAATAATAGAAGGATTTGGCAGAAATATGTAAAATTGTCCCTCCTAAAAAAATGATTCCAGAATAAATGGGCAATAGTTAGGAGGGGTGCGCCAGCGGCGAGCAGAAGCAAGGTTATTAGAACACTAAGTAATCCAAGCCAAGCTACATTACTGACTAAGGGCGGATAATCATATTTCTTAGAAGTACTAAATACAACTCCATGAATGAGCAAAATGAAGGTTGCATTAATGAGAAAGATCTCTGGGAAAACCCCTAAAAAAAGATTGAACATTTGTTGAGAGGATTCGAACGAATTCTGCTGTCATTTACCCCGTATGGAGCACTGAGTGACTTACGTTACGGTCTTCTATGCGGTACGAAATCTGGGAACCATATTCTGCCCCCTCTTATGCGTGGATCGGGCGAACGCCCTCTTATTCGGATCGTGATGGTGACCCGGTTCGACACGTTGGTGCCTACGTCCGGGGGGGGGTTGTCCTTCTTTTCACTTGAACCCTGGTTCGTCCCCTCTCTCCCACGCCTTCCTTTTTTTTATTCAAACTTCTCTTGCCGCGTAAGCAGAAACAGGTCTGTTTGAAAGTTCCTGCACATTAGTTGGCAGATTTGAGCACGCTTTTGGGGAGACGCGGCGTTCAAGTCAAGTTTGTTTATTGCCTTTTCAAGGGCATTTTTATGAACCCCCCCTATTTCCAAAAGAAGAAAGAAAGGTCGAAAGCTCATTTTCGACAGCTTCTCTCGTTGGGACAGGCACTGCTTGCTGGCTCCCTCCTAATGGTGGGACCGACTGGCCATCCACTTTCGGTGGTGCAAGAGTCAAATCCACATCCCCTTCTTTCTCTTTTTTTTGAACCTTTCCCCTCTTTACGGGGGTCCTTGTTTCCATCAGCACTTGAGGCGACAAAAGATATTCTTCTGCGCTTCTCTTGCCGCTGTGGGGCACTTGTGTCCATTGTGGAAATGAATGAGAAAAATGCTTCTATCTAAGTGATTGAATTCCATAGTTTCTCAACTCAGATATTCCATAACCTGAGTCTTACAACTTATCTACTTCGTACCCTTACCCCATCGGAAATACCCACATTAATAGCAGGCCTGATTCCAGAGTTGAATAGATCGGCGGATCAAAATATCTGACCATCCGTAATGGAAATTACATTAGTAGGAATATAAGCCGAAACATCCCCCGACTGGGTTTCCACTATTGGTAAAGCAGTCATACTTCCCTCACCCAAATTCGAACTTGATTTAGCTTTCCAAAAGGCGTGAATGTAAATAAAAAACATCTCCCGGATAAGCTTCGCGACCAGGCGGTCTTCGTAATAGAAGAGACATTTGGCGATAGGCCTGTGCTTGTTTTGAGAGATCATCATAAATGATTAAAGTGTGCCGTTCACGGTACATAAAAAATTCAGCCAGAGCTGCGCCTGTATAAGGGGCGAGGTATTGTAATGTAGCGGGGGAAGCCGCCGTTTCGGCTACCACAATAGTGTATTCCATCGCTCCCTCTTCCTGAAAAGTAGTCACTACCTGAGCCACTGAGGATGCTTTTTGACCAATAGCTACATAAACACATATTACATCCTTTCCTCGTTGATTCAGAATCGTATCCGTAGCTACTGCGGTTTTACCAGTCTGTCTGTCCCCAATAATGAATTCTCGCTGACCGCGTCCTATAGGAATCATCGAATCAATAGCAATCAGTCCTGTTTGAAGGGGCTCATATACGGAACGTCTCGAAATAATACCCGGAGCAGGAGATTCAATTAACCTAAATTCAGAGGCTGAAATTGCGCCTCGACCATCAATAGGTTTAGCCAGGGCATTTATAACACGACCCAAATAAGCTTCACTCACCGGTATCTGGGCAATTCTTCCTGTTGCTTTTACAGAGCTCCCCTCTTGTATCATCACACCACCACCCATTAATACAACACCAACGTTATTTGATTCCAAATTCAGGGCAATGCCTGTCGTACCTTCTTCAAATTCTACTAATTCGCCCGCCATTACTTCATTAAGACCATAAATACGAGCAATGCCATCACCTACTTTAAGTACGGTACCCATATTTACAATATTAACTTCTCTATTATATTGCTTGATACGTTCGCGGATAATATTACTCATTTCATCCGCTCTAATAGGTATCATGACTATTTCTTTCTCTTTCTTCATTTGTTTGGAAGAACAAAAAATAAGGCCTGCCCGGGCTGGGATAAGTAGAATAGTAGAAGGACTAAGAAGTTCTTTCTTTCATGGATCCAAAGAGGCCAATATTAGCACTAATCGTACGTAAATGTAACTCCTTGTTCAAAGAACTATTCAGAATTTCCAAAGCTCCTTGTAAGGCTTGTTGGCAAACCCGTTGCCGGACTTGATTAACTGCCCTTTGTTGTTCAAAACGAATGCTTTCATTTTTTGAATTTTCTGATTGTTCTAACTGCCTATAAGCGGAAGTAATCAAGTTAGACCTTTTTCGTTCCGCCTCAGAATACTCGTTCACTCGAAACTGATCCACGTCCGTTTTCACTTTCCGTAAACGAGCGTGAGCCTTTTCCAGCTGTTCGACGGCCCCTGCCCGCAGTTCCTCTGAATTTCGAATAGTATTCAAGATCCTCTGTTTTCGATTATCTAATAAATCGTTTAATGAAAGTAGATTATCTTTCCATTCATTTCAGAACTTCGATGATCCCTTCCCGAGCCAAACATGAATCTTTCGATTCATTTGGCTCTCGCGCTCAATGATTTCAATTATTTACGGGGAATTCCCGCACTTTTTAATGCACCGAGCCTATCCTCTATTCATATTTCAAAACAAAAATATCGAAACCGGTCGTTAATCCCAGACCAGAATATCCGGAGGACTCTTCTGACTAAACAAAAATATGTAATTGTCAGCAAAGTTGTTTCTTTTTTTCTTTAAATCCTAAGAACTCTTCTTACTTTATACGTAGGTCATCGATTCCGCATTGGATAAAAAGGGCGTGAAATCGCCGATTTCCAATAAAGGGTTCAAAGCATTTTATCGACATGAGTGCTCTATATCGAACAAAATTTCCAACTATTTATTTTAACACCATTTTGGTATTATTTTGGTATTAACTGTAGAAAGAGTACTGTGCTGCGTTTGGACTTCAAAGAGTTTAGCTTTAACCATGTCGATGGTCCCGCGTTATTGGTTGATAGAGAATCAAAGTATGTTTATTAACGAATCGCGAAATGCTGGGGTTCTTCAATATGATTTTTGAATTTAGTCATAAGGAATTCGCGGGCTCGTGCACCCCCCCTCCTTGTTATAACACAAGAAAAAAGTGCAGCTGGTTTGATCCAGCCTATTCTTGAAATAAACAACTCGCACACACTCCCTTTCCAAAAAAGATCAATACACCAAGCACTACACTTAGATTTATTGGATTTGTAGCTAAAATATCGGTATTAAACCCGAAACTCCCGGCGGATGGCCAGCGACCCAAGGTACCCAGTTGCTCGACTAAAAGGAGAGGTTTGAGCTAGGTCTACAGGTGCTCGAGCTACTGCGAAGAGGCTCTTTAATGACTCGAACGAAGTGAAGAGGGGTTTTACACCAAGGATAAGAAATCTATGGCGTAATATACTTATTAGCGAAAAGGAATGGAAAGAACTTTGAGAAGAACTCAGCCAAACGACTCCTTATAGGCGTAGGCATCTATCTTGAGGCCCGTCTTCGTATGCACTCCTTATCCTTTTGCCTGAAACTAGATGGCTTCAACTCCATCTTGATGCTCGGCAGGGAGTCAATAAGAAGACTTCATTTCAGGGGTCTTAGCATGAGGTGGGACCGGAAAGAAAAAGGATATAAGGGAAATACGCTATTTCAAATAGGATATGCATTAACTAGAAAGGCAGAAGGCTCTTGGATTAGGTCCCTAGGCGTAAAACCCCTCTTCACTTCGTTCGCTGTAGACCAAGCGTTTTCAAACCTTAGGGACCGACCGGCGCGTCTCGAGGAGCAATTCACGGACCGGTGCTTAGAAACTTCTGGTCTTCCCAGACCTGTAGTGAGGTACTCCAATCATGTCTAAGCAAATTTCCACTCTTTCGATCCCAAGGAGTTACTTACCTATTCTTGTTGGCTATTCAATTCATCGAGTCAAAAGCAAAAGGGATAGCTCTACATCTTCTGGCGATGATGAAGTTAGCGAGAGCTTCTACTCACTTGGATTAGACATTACCGGAAGCGAGTTACGATCTCGCTAAGAAGCAAAGCTGGGTCTCTCTTTTCACCTCCAGGATGCTTTGCTTGGAAATCTCTCTTGAATGGTTCATTAGCTGACACGGATAACTTTTAGTGCGGGTCTCACAAAAGCAGAAACCTATGCCTAAGAGGATCGAAGGAAGGACATTAAAGAAAGATCAGGGGATTCCTCCCGAAGAGTCAACCCTCTCTTATTCGCTTAAGGCAGTACAACAAGTAGTTATTTCAGAATCTCTTGATACGAGATTGAGATTCAACCGATAGCAGATATCTTACTAAAGTGCAATCGATGTGACACAATACAACGACAAGCGAATCTCACGGGTAGGTACAAGACTGGAGAGAGGGATCTGCGCTAGCCTATTTCGTTGAGAAACTATACCGAAGCATATGTGTTAAGGATAGAGTCATTTCACCGATAGGGATAAGCGACTTGAGGAAGAATACCCCTTTTTTTTCTCGGATGAAAACTTCTCCCGATTTACTATCTTGATGCGGTAGAAAGTGGAGTTCTTGCTTCGTGAGAAAGGTACGGAGCCAGCCTATGATATCGGGGTGGACAAATACGTTGTTTACAAGAATAGGTTGTAGATGTTATCAACTGAACTCTTCGGGTTAAGGACTTATGCTTAGCGAATCCAAAGTCTCTATCTCCGCCGCCAGACTAAACTATCTAATGGGAAGCCTAACGACTGGTTACGATAGCGTAGCTAGGGCTATGAAAAGCAAGGCAGTCCTTAGACTGTGAGAAAGACAGCCCTAAGACCTAACCTCGTTCTTGAAGACCCTTTATTATCGGACCAAGCAAAAAGTCTTGGACGGGAAGGATTGACTGTCTTGATTCATGGAGAGGTACACAGTCGATTAGCAGGAGAATGCAAATAAAGTGGAAGCTGCCTTAACTAAAAAGAAATGCCTTTTAACGGGAGTTTACCCATGTTAAGGTACCCAAATTCGACCTATCTATCGTGACTTTCTCTTTACTGAAAGGGGCCTAATCAATATCTTCAACCGAGGGGACGAGGGGATAAGTAAGAGTTAACGAATTGAGACAGGGGATGTGCTAAACTTCAACATTCTCTATTCTCCGAGGATCCAATTCCATGGTTAATTGTACTGAAAGCGAGAACCCAAGAGCGACGAAATTCGATTAGGAATCTTTCTAAAAGAAGTGGGGTTCTAGTCCTGCATTTGATGCCGATCATAGCACGTCACGCTACTAGACAGCGGATCTATAAATTAGATCTCAATCAAGGTGGGAAACCTTCCTCTAGTAGTGTGTCAACTGCCGTGTCTATCCGAACGGAACCCTCTTGTGCATGGATCGCTGCTAGGGTCACTCTTTGAAGAAAGGAAAGGCTGGGCTACCCGTTTAAGATCCTTATTCGGTTGATGTTGGAGATCCCGGTTCTCTTTCTGCCGAGCTAGTATTCCTACTTAGTCTAATCGAGCTTGTCCCTTTTTAATAGGAGCGACGGAGCTAAACAACCCTTATTCCATTAAGAGCTAAGCTACTAATTCTTAGAAAATTCCCTTAGGCTAAGGAAAGAATGTTACCATCTATGCGAAATAATAAATTTACAAGGAAATATCCTTAGTCAAAAGCTAATAAGTATCTAACTCAGTCACTTGAGATCCCCTTTTCCATTAACTACCCATTTCCACTATATACGACACTCAATGAATCGCATAAAATGACTAATAGCTTCAAAGCGCAAAACTTTAGCCTGCCTTCTCCCTTGATATCAGTTCGCAGTTAATGAAGTCTTACTAATGGAATCTATTTTGCTTATAGGAATTTGAAATAGCCCCAATCTCATAAGCCCGTCGATCCCCTCAGTAATCCTTAAAAAGCTTATGTTATTCTGTCCACTTTGCTTTCAAGGCACAGTCGAATATAGCGACTCTGTGAACTAGAGAGGGCGTGCATTCTCTTTTTACCGGCTCGGCTCAAAAAGCCCGGCCCGCAAGAATCCCTTTTGTTCCGCTATGCTCTTGTTAAATAACCGTTGATCATTGATCTGGCATACTGTAACATTTGGTACTGGAGTTTCTATCTCAAATTTAGACTTCATTTTCAACTGAAATTCAATTTGGGGTTTAGCCTATTCCTCTATCTTTTCAATTTGATGCTCGCTTTGATATATCTTACCCTCAGACAGACTAACATCAGCCATATGACCCTTCCTTCAGGTTGAACACGGTCCTAGCACGAAAGTGACCTAAACGATTCACACAAATTCATATCATTAGCTGACGCACATGGTCTTCAACCAAAGAAGGTAGGAAAAGGAAGCTTTTAGCACATATGTATACCAATGGACATGCCCATAGATTTACTCCTTGGAATGTCATCCCAAAACTCTGAGTTCATACACGAAAAGAAAGAATAATCCTATTTAGTTTAGTTTACATAAAGAGTGAACCAAAAAGAATATTCGATTTCCGTAAGCTCTAAAATAAGGGAAGGATTCACATAAGCACACTAATTCTATCTCGTCGAGAAGAGAGGTAAACTAGATTCCTAGCCGAGCCGCTCAAGGCTTTCTATTCTTCAATCCTTGCAAAATGGCTTTCTTTTTTCTTTCCGCCTCTTCGCCCTAATTCTATTCTATTATTCAGCTGGGTGGTGAGCTAAGGCGGTACCTTTACGCTACTGCGCTTAATGACATGAGTTGGTAAAGGAAAGCTTTGGCTTTGCTTTCTCGATAGATGAAGGTATGCCAAGCAGTCTTGGGTACGACGTAGGTTCGATCGATCTTGCTTTCTCACTATGGGATGAAAGATCAAAGGTCCATCGCGAAGAAAGATCGGAGTTGCGAAACTAAAGGAAGCTTGATAATGAATATCAATCGCCTTCTCTGGAACGTATTGGCTTTGTTGTCACATTATGGAAATCACTTAAATAGATTGGAGCAGTTTTAGGAAGAGTGAGTTAGAACGCGCTACTAGAACTAGAATGGAGCGGGTGGCTTGATTCGCACTGAGGAAGCAAGAAGAAGGATTTGGTCCTGATGAAGAAGGGAGAGCTCGCTTGCTCAGAACCCACCATACAATACTGGTCAGAGCCACTTTAGCTGGAGTTAGTTGGATAAATGCGATAGCTAGCTCTCCTTCTTCATTACACCAATGCTATCTATAGGTCTTTTTACTTTCTCTTCACTTGACTATAGGGAGAACCCGTCTTCCTCAATCAAGTCAATCTTGGATAGCGGAAACTTCCTTCTAAAATCCTTAAAATAGAATGCTAATTGATGCTCTTGAAGACTCACTTGAGAGCTGGAATTTCACTTATAGTGAAAAGGCCAACCAACCAAGATCGGATAAATAAAACTAGAATGGAATGCAAAAATATAGAACGAGAGATAAGCAAGAAAAGAACTAGAAAATACGCTCTTGGATGTGTACCCCTAGCTTAGTCTGTCAACTCGCTTCGTTAACTCATCCATCGGTTTCACTCAACCCAGAATGCGGATATCCTTCTTTCTTGAAGTGGTATTACTCTAACTCTAAGTAAGGTCTATCTATTCTAGGTTACAATAGACCTTAGATAAGGGGGTTGCTAGATTTACTTACTGTAATAAGCATCAGTAGTACTCATTCTGCCTCCGTCAGCCTCTTTATCCTTCGTATCTCACTCTCTTACTAGGCTTAGTAAAGGCGCGAAGCGGTTGAATGTTGAGATGGAGAAAGATGCGTATATTGTCGCGAAAGGGACCGTCGGGGCTGATGGGGCAAGCGGGATCGGCGAAGGTGTGAAACCCATATAGCTTCGGCCTCCGCTTCCTCTTCCGGCAGGCTTCAAGGACTGGAATCAACATGGCTATGGAGTGCTAGAGGAGCTTCAGGAACTAGCTTCTTGAAATCTCCTCATAGAGAGAGACAGCAGAGAGAGAGTCACAGTTACTGAGTTTATGGTTTTAAGGAATTTCTGTTTGTTGGGAGAGCTCAAATGCTTGTTAGTTTGTTACAGGCTCGCTCTGCTTCAGTCCTTGCAACTTGCAAGTTGCAATTACCCGCCCGATTTCAAAAATAGAACCAGAAGTCACGCCAAGTTACATGAGCGCCCCTCTTCTTAACAAAGAAGCGAGCGCTAGAACAAGGATCGCGCTTCCCAGTATACGTAAAACATGGTTGGCATTGAACCGAGGGCAGCAGCAAAGAAGGAGTTCTACTCTTCCTTTCAGACTTTCAGATAAAGGGGTCATAATAATTTATATAGTAAAGAAGTGAGTTTCGTGCTAACGATGAGTGAGGTACGTAAATAAGAAGAACTCAGAATTCAATCACTTAGATAGAAGTATTTTGATCGTCTTTTCAATATGCTAGAAACACAATATCTAGTCGAGATACGGATAGAGGCAGCCCTTTGCCATGCCGGCTTAGACCCTGATATCGTAGCGCGGCAAAGACAACATATCCGAGACAGCATATTTTATAGAGGGAGAAGTCATCATATGGTCTCTGCACCTACTCTTAGGGGTTACCTCGTCGACATAGGGCGACGGGGTACTTACCACAGCGTGCCGTATCTGAAACTGATGCGCGCTGTGCGTAGAGGAGACGTATTTTTGCAATAGCAACTCCTGCTGCTCATGGTGTACTATCTTAACTCAAGATCCTGTCCTGCTGCTCATGGTGTACTATCTTAATCTGTATTTACTTGAATGATGCTATAAATCTCCAGCCGGTTTCTTACTGAGAGCTTGTCTAGTGAGACCTGCCTGACTCTAAGCTACTACGGCTACGGAGTGCAGTTGGGCTCGGTTCGCAGCGTCAGTAGACTCCTACGTATAACCCTTGTTACCGGAATCAGTGTCAGGTACATAGAAGGGTCAGATTTCGAAAGAGAGGGGAGGCTGGCTAACCATATCCCCATTTTTTGGAAGGGGGAATGTCGAGCTGACTGTCCATATACCCCTGGAGAGGAGAGTCAGGATCCTCTAGCCTGAGTCTCAAACTCTGGTATGTAAGGGAGAAGTGCTTTCTTTTCTTTCTTTCCAGGTTAGAAAAAAGGGACGGTGCTGTAAAGAAAACGAGTCCCATGGCCAAGCCAACATTCGTTGTTTGCTATTGAATCATGACGTTGTAAGGGCTTTTGCCCCTACCAGAGCTGCTATAAGAGAAGAGTACGATCCGATAAACTCATTTTACAAGCTGAAGATCCAGGATGGAAGAATCCATCGTATTTAGAACAAGGGGCGGAGAAAGTAGTCCTATCAAGCGAGAATTTCTATGTCCCGAGTTTGACCTATTGCTTTGCTGCTAGCAGTCACATCCAGTGGCGCGTAAGCCGGATTTCGAGCTTTGTATTCGACATCAAGCAGTACGAGCTTAAGCACCGATGTCTTTTGCTTACCCGGCCTATGTAGAAGCTTGGGTGGAGTACCTGAGGCGAGAGTGCTAGACCAGTCTTTCTGACCCTCGAAAAGCCCGGGAATCTTTCTTTGTGGAAAACACGTCTTTTTCTATCTATCAACGACGGGACTTGCTCGAATTCATGTGCTTTGCTGTTGAAGGTTCCGTACTTGACCTCTGCTTTTGAGCTAAGACAAGTCAATCATTTCAACTAGATTCTTACGCCCATTCTGAATGGTTACTGGACAAG
>OY997597.1:122500-147500 GCA_963921825.1 Erodium maritimum | reverse complement strand
CTTCGAATGGCGAAGAGAGGCGGCTCGGCAGGGAAGGAATGGGAAATCGTCAAGGATGATGACTTCTTTGTTGTCGAAAGGAATGGCTGACGAAGGGTGAGGTTCGTAAGATGCTCGACCTTAGCGAGAATAAGGAGCTGGGGGGTCCAAAGGTATGCGAAGGAGTCCTGGGTTGCAAGACTCTGGGGCAAGAGGATGGAGCGGAGGTGCAAACCGATTGAGTAGTTGCTAGGAACCTATCTTACTTATGTCGCTAGTAGTTGGCTTGGGTTGGAATAGGAGTAGCTGAGAGACTCTGGAGCGTGCGCAGCATTATGGATGCGAAGGAAGCGGTCTGGATTTCCCGAGGGAAACTGGTCGAGATAGATGACAGCACCTTTTTCCTCTCTTCCTTACCGGGAGGGAAATCTTCTCTTATGGCCTTCATCTCCCGCCCGGCCCGAAAATAGAACCCAGTCCCCTTATGATCCAGTCATTTCTGCAAGCAGGGGGTCGTTAAAGCGATTCTATTGTATTGCAAAACCTAAAAAAGCTATAAGCAAAGTACCAAAGTGCTTGCGGGAACGATAGGCTTTGGTTACCAGCGAAAGCTTCCAAAGGCGACCCTCTTTCCTTTCGCTTCCTAGATTGAAGTAGCCCTTCGTCGCCCTCGAAAGAAGTCACTATCAAAGAGCTCGCCCTACTGAAGTACCAAAGGTGCGCTCCGCCCAGTGACAGTGACTCAGAAAGAGGCTTGCGCTTGAATTGAAGTGATGAGGTCGCAAAGAGGGAAGTAGGGTTCCTATTGACTAAAGGTCAACCTCCCTTTTAAGGCGACCAGCTTTCAATACTAGTTCTTACCTTACGCTGCCATTTTTCCAATATTATTGAATAGCATGGCCTGGGGCTAAGGCAACTCGAGTGGGAGAGCCGTGTTATGGGTGACCTTATTGCACGGTTTAGAGAGCACTTGTGTATGTGATGCAAGTGAACGTATACGAAAAAGCTGTCGTAAAGTTTCGTTCTTCGTTCCGTCCTTGACCCTATCTATGTTTCTACGATGGCCCAAGAACACGCTCATTCCTTAGCCGTAGAGAGACTTTTGAATTGCGAGGTACCATTACGAGCTCAATATATACGAGTATTATTTTGTGAAATAACTCGAATTTTAAATCATTTACTTGCTTTAACTACTCATGCTATGGATGTGGGAGCATCAACTCCGTTCCTGTGGGCTTTTGAGGAGCGGGAGAAATTGTTGGAATTCTATGAAAGAGTCTCGGGAGCCAGGATGCATGCCAGTTTCATACGACCAGGTGGAGTGGCACAAGATCTCCCTCTTGGATTATGTCGAGATATTGATTCCTTCACACAACAATTTGCTTCTCGTATCGACGAATTAGAAGAAATGTTAACCGGCAACCGTATCTGGAAACAACGATTGGTGGATATTGGTACTGTCACTGCACAGCAAGCAAAGGATTGGGGATTCAGTGGTGTAATGTTAAGAGGTTCAGGGGTATGCTGGGATTTGCGAAGAGCAGCACCTTACGATGTTTACGACCAATTGGATTTTGACGTACCAGTAGGTACCAGAGGAGATTGCTATGATCGTTACTGTATCCGTATTGAAGAGATGCGACAAAGTCTTCGGATCATTGTGCAATGTCTTAATCAAATGCCTAGTGGCATGATCAAAGCCGATGATCGCAAGCTATGTCCTCCATCACGATGTCGAATGAAACTATCCATGGAATCC
Source organism: Erodium maritimum (assembly GCA_963921825.1). NCBI lineage: Eukaryota > Viridiplantae > Streptophyta > Magnoliopsida > Geraniales > Geraniaceae > Erodium > Erodium maritimum. The sequence goes on along the minus strand of OY997597.1, from coordinate 145,762 downwards.
TTGATTCACCATTTCGAACTTTATACAGAAGGTTTTTCCGTACCAGCTTCTTCTACCTATACCGCAGTTGAAGCACCTAAAGGAGAATTTGGTGTCTTTCTGGTCAGTAATGGAAGCAATCGTCCCTACCGTCGTAAAATAAGAGCACCAGGCTCTGCCCATTTACAAGGACTCGATTTTATGTCCAAACATCACATGCCAGCAGATGTGGTCACCATCATAGGTACTCAAGATATTGTGTCTGGAGAGGTGGATAGATAGGACTACTAGTTGCTCGATCAGGACCCTAGCTTTATTGCAAGCCAAAAACCTTTCACTCATCCTTTCTCCACTTGTACGAAGGAAGCCAAAAGACATGGTAGCTAAGATCCCATGGATCAAACCAAAGGCAGAAGGGGTTGAGACGGATACGAAATACAGAAAGACAAGGGGGAAAGAGACGATTTGAAATCAACTGAGGGAACTATTCTCTTTCTTTTTTCCTCTACGGAAAGGCCAGCCATCGGATCTCTGAGCTATCTCGGATTCGGATCTTAGAAGCAAAGCACTTCGGGTATCTCTCTCTACTATGTGATCCTTCCTTGCGACACCCTGAACTGGGATTTGAACCTTTGTTTGAATGTGCTTTCCCTTTAGTGGATCGTGAGTCAAGTAAGAGACCACCCATCGACATCCTTTGCTTCCCTTCTTCGGGTAAAAGAAGATCGAGAAGGAGTTCGGAACCGCTTTTCTTTCATATTTGCTTCTTGGGAGCTTCTTCCTTCAATAGCAATAGCCCGAAGTCAGTCATCCAGTCCATTCCGCTAGCAGCTAGAGTGATACTTTCGTCCTCTCCATTCAGTCGAGCATATAAAGTACCTCTCCCGAGCATATAAATAACATAACCTCTCTCTCTTAGTCCTCTTATCCTGTACCATGGGAGTCTCGTACCTGTCCCTGATAGATAGTGGGACAACTGCCCTCGCAAAGCTTAAAGCGATCAGTTGAGTAGGAGATAGTGGATCCTTTCTTTCTAGTTCACTAGAAGACGCCTTCACAACCACGCCAAAACCCTTGTTTGTTCGCCTACATGCTTCGACACGTTTCGATCTTCATTCTGGTTGAAAAGCTGAACAGTGGTAGGGAAGCTATAACTAGTGGGCTACAAGGGGTACTACCCGATGACTTAGACATTCTGGTGCCACTTATTCCTCTACCAACGTTTTCTTAGTGGTTACAGAAAACTCCAAAACGAGTAGGCTTACTCTAGATAGGCTAAGGCTACCTTGCCTGAAGACATGGGATTGCCAAGTCACATACCGAGATTAGACGGTTTCTCTTCATAGAGCTCTGTTGAAGCTTCCAAGTACCAGAAAGGGAACGAGGCGAGAATTCATCCTTAGCAGCTGCAGCTCCAGGACCACCTACTCGATCTTGATCTCTGCTAGCGGAAAAAGAGAGTGGGACACTTTTACACAAATAGGGGAATCTGCGTGCCAGCTTTGGACTATAGGGGAGCGAGATCCTAATTCCACTCCCATCTAACGAATAGGCTGGAAAGCGAAAGTTAGAAACTCTCATCTCATGAATCAAGGTGAAAACCATATGCCAAGCCAGTGTACCAAATCTATTCCCTTTCCTGATCTATCCTATGTTTTGATGCATCAACTGAGTTTGCTTTTATAAGCTTGGTACAAAGTAACCAATGACTCTATTAGCTAATGGGATATGACCCCATATTATCTTCTCTTACATGGGAAGAGTACAGAAAGAAAGCGTTCGAACGAAATGAATAGGTCCGTAAGGGGAGGAGGTACCCCGTGACTCGTGGCTCGACCGGAGGTTGCTTTTACGCTCATTTACCGGCGAATACAAATCCAATTAGGGAAGGCCTATAAAGCTCTCAAGATACAATAAATAGAGACCGGTGGCATCTGACTTTCAGTTGAAATAAAGTCAAGACATCCTACTCTTTGCCAACTTTGCCACTTAATGCAAGCATGTTTAGCCCCTCATCTCATCTCATTAAGAGCTAGAGTTTTGGTTTGACAATGCCGTGATTGATTGACAGAATTGAGCAACTCTTTCTACCCTACCTATCGAGTAAGTCAAACGAGGGTTTTCTTTCTACTTTCTATAAGTCATACAACAAAGCCGATTAATGCACCAAAGATCCAACTTAACCAGAAAGGGTAGCTTTCTCTCTCAATTCCGGTTCATATGTTTCAACAATCTCATTATCAATCAATTTGGCTAGCTTGTTCTCTTTGAACTAGTGTCTATCGAACCAATAGACCTTGACTCAGTAGACTTATTTCCAGCGTGATACTATCCCAGCGACTTCGCACCTTACTTTAGACTTTAGAAAGGTTGATCTTGCTTCACCCGCTCCTGATGGCAAATACGGCGTGCATGCTCCCAAAGTGGTATAGAACGGATGTGAAGCTTCTGAATACCATCGATGGTACCAATTGTAAGTTCACCTTCCTTTGCAATTGCAAGGCTGTCAGGGAAAGCTGGAGAATGGAAGGGGCACATATGGCTCACTTTTGAGCATTGCTGTATAGTAGTTTCTTGTTACTGCTGTAAATGACAGTCGGTCTATCTGACGCAGCGAATACATGTCTTTCTTGGATGAGAAAGTACGGAGTTATATATATAGTATAGATAGTATAGGCTGAGTGATCAACAGAAACCTTTTTCCCGCTATTCACGTTCAACAAAAAGTGCAGGACATGCCTATCTCCAAGAGCACATAACAAGTGAGATATCCCTTCAAATGCACACAGGAGAACAGAACGAGGAATAATGTCTCCCCCTAAATGCTCCTTTGTGATTAGGTTCAAGCCCGGCAGGTCAAATAAATATCCTGACACTTATATAAGTATAAGTCCACATTCCAACAGCTCCCAGTTTACTAAAGTTACTATAGTTTGGATTTGAACCTATGGGCTTTCTGTCAAGGCATGAGATTTCGTACTCCAACTGTGCATGTTTTACTTGTGTCAATTTCCCATCACCAATTTCTAAGTAAACTAAATTACCACCACCAGTCGCTAGAAGAACCTGAGTAGCATTTGCAGTGGCCACATTACATTGATTGACAGATGGAGCATGCCATTCATCTCGAAGTGAAGAGGTCTGAGAGAACGAAGTGAATGAATCCCAGTCTCTCTTTTTTGGCGGGGATGATCGGCAATACATACCAAAAGGTACCCAGTTCTCTTCAAATGGAGGTGAGGTCCCTATACCCCAACCGGCATAAGCACTCGTAACTGCTTCATTTAGAACATAAACACGAGTTTTTCCATTAGATAGAAAAAACCCTAATCCAATGCCCCTGTTTAGCCTGTTCCGATCTTCTTCGATAAGCCTGGTTGGCATTCCCATTATTCTTTCTACTCGTCTTCGCTACGATTGTTTTAGTAGATAGGGGAGAGTTCCAAACGGACTGACTAAGCAGAAAGAAACCACAAGTATTGGATTCAATGTGAAAGGACAATGTTCATTTACTTCAATTCATAAGCCCGAGTATCACGATCCCAAAAAAGTAGCCCGAAGTGACTTACCATATAGTCTAGTTTTTTCCCCTTTTCCAGAGACGAGAGAAGCCATAGACCTAGCTCACAGAAGAAGGGGACTAGTTGCGACAGGAAAGAGGGAACATGGTCTTGTGCTTCTTACCTATGATGATTCCGCATTTGCCTGGTCAAGCTTATTACTGACCGATCGATTGAAGTTACGGTTCATAGCGAAACTAAACCCCGAAGTAAGCTGGAGCTTCGAGGTACGAAAGTACTCAAGCGTAGTGAAGAGGTCATAAGCCCTTCCAATTTAAGTGCCAGTATTAGTACATTCGGAATCGCTTCCTAATCTCTTTCCTGCTGTCCCTCTTTCTTTTCATGGTTTGGGACATGAGTCAAGGTTCCAAGCATTAGTAAAGGCCAAGATTTCACCTACGTAGGGAATGATTGATCTTGCGCTAGCCCTATCCTTTCAAAAAAGCACATTAACCTCTCCCTCTACTAAGTAAAACGGATAGCTAGACCATCTAAACCATCCACTTTCATTTCAGTCTTAGGCTTCGCTCCAGTTTTATGAAACAATCGGTACCTAGTCGCTAGACTGCTTACTAAGGATAGGTCCGTTAGTCTCTCCTGCAGCTTAAGAGGAAAGAAGCTCATTTAGCAAAACTTCATTTTTCTTAAAGAGAAGAGTCGTAATAATTGGCTAAAGGCCGGGGATCGGAATTCTTCCTTTTTTCATAGATCGGCTTCGGTTAAGAAGTCTAGTATGTGCATCAACTCTTTACTTATTGATGGTGGACTTTCTGTTAACCAAGATGAGATTGCTGATCATATTGTCAAATACTATGAAGAGATTTTTTGCACGGCTTCTCATGTTTCTCAAAATATGGAGCTTGTTAAGAGTGTTATTCCTGTTTCGGTTTCTGACGATGAAAATAGCATGCTGATCGCTATTCCTTCTGAAGCGGAAATTCGGGTGACTGTTTCAGGAATGGATGGTAGCAGTGCTCCAGGACCTGACGGTTTTACTGGTCAATTTTTTCAAGCTTATTGGGGTATTGTTGGTACTGATGTTTGCAAATGTGTTCAGAGTTTTTTTATTGATGGTAGAGTTACCACTGGGCTCAACTCGAGTTTTATGGTGCTTCTTCCTAAGGTAAAGGGGGCTATGCAAATTGATCATTTTAGACCGATTGTCTTGAGCAACTTTTGTTTCAAAATAATCACTAAAATCTTGGCTAATAGGCTTTCTCAGGTGGCAGCAAAGGTTATCTCTGGTAATCCATTTTGTTTTGTCAAAGGTCGTAACATTGTGCACTGTATAGCTACGGCTTCTGAGGGTATTAATGTGTTGGATAATTAAAGTTTTGGCGGAAATATGGCTTTGAAAGTTGATATTCGGAAAGCTTTCGATACCATGGACGTTTATTCTTGATATTTTTGAGGCTTTCGGGTTTTCTTTCAAATTCAGGGACTGGATTCTTGCCATTTTTTCTTCAGCTCGTCTATCCATATTGTTGAATGGTTCGGCTAAGGGTTATTTTAGTTGCAAAAGGGGCGTTCGTCAGGCCTCTCTCACCTCTTATCTTTGTTATTGCTGAAGACTTTCTTAGTCGTGTTATCACCAGGTTTGTTGATTCTGGACAGTTGAGACCGAAAAAATATACGAGTAACTCTATGTTTACCTCTCATTTATTGTTTGCTGCGGCCACAAAGAGGAATGTGACGGCTATCACAATTTCGATATTTATCCCTCTCTCTCGGGTCAAGTGGTTAACTGGGCTAAATCAGGGGTTATTTTTGGTGATAAAGTTACCGAGCACAGGAGGCTCAGTATGGTGAGCTTGTTGCAGCTTAAGCATATTTCTTTGCCTTTTCATTATATTGGAGTTCCTTTATTCAAGGGTGCTCCACGGAAATCTGGGTTACAACCGGTGGCAGATAAGATCCTCAGTAAATTTGCAAATTGGAAGGGTTCATCTCTTGCCGGTCGAATAACTCTGGTGAATTCAGTGATTCAGAGTTCTTTTCTTCATTCCTTCGCGGTGTATTCTTGGCCGGTTAGTCTTCTTTCCCGGTTCTAAAAATGAGAAAAATCTATTCTATTAAAAATGGAATTTGGTCTGGTTCCATTGATAATAGGAAGTTCATTACTGTGCCTTGGCTTTACAACCTAGCGTTCTATAAGAACCTTGGTTCGGAGACCAAGCGTTTTTAAACCTCTCCTGATAGTCGAGCAACTGGGTACCTTGGTCTTTTTAAGCCCAAGCGTTTTTAAACCTCTCCTGATAGTCGAGCAACTGGGTACCTTGGTCTTTTTAAGCCCAAGCGTTTTTAAACCTTGGGACATTTGCCGTTTGTCTATTACGGATGGGGGCATTGGTGTGAAGAAGCTTGATACTTTGAACCAGGCAATGCTTGCTAAATTATCTTGGCATTTCTTCTAATAACTTCCCCCTTGGATTGCTGAAAACTCGTTTATTTAAAGAGAATGGCTCTCACAGAACTTGTGCGATCACTTCTTCCATTTTCATTTTGAGCTCTTTAAAATCGGGTTTTCATATGGTGACAGACAAGGTTAGATGGTTGATAACCAAGAACTCTGAGAAAAACTTTTGGCTTGATAATTTGATTTATCCTTGTGTGGCAGACAGAGAAAATATTCCTTTGCAGGATCGAGATAATCTTACTACTTCTATTTCTGATTGGAGCCTAGCCCCTGGCATTTCGGCCTCAACTGTTGCAGACATTACTAATATTTCTTTCATTCATGAGGATCATGACGTGTGTGTTTGGCAGCAATGATGGTAAATTTTCGGTAAAATATGTTTACAATACTCTTTGCTCTAATCATAATTTGATTCCTCGATGGCAGAAATTTTTATGGAAAGAGTTTTTACCTCCTTCGAGATCTATTATGTGCTGGCGGGCTTTTTTGGGTTTCTTACCAACGGAGCTCAAGTTACAATCCAAGGGATATTGTCTTGCTTCGATGTGTAGGTTGTGCAATCACCATGTGGAGGATACAGATCATATTTTTGTTGGTTGCAGATTTGCTAAGACCATTTTGTTGGCTATATCTGCGGTTTTTCGGCACTCGATTAATGTCTCTGGTTCCCTTGCTTCATTGCTTGCTGATGCTTCTGAGGCTACTCTTAGCACACAGATTTTAGCTTTGTGGAACTCGGCCATTGTCTCCACGGTTTGGATGATTTGGCATACTAGAAATAAATGTATTTTTGATGATGAGGTGCCTCAATGCTTTCCTGAGGCTAATTTGGAGACTTATTACAGAAGCTTATTTCTATAAAATAGGGACGCACTTTAATAGATCTTGAGATTTTTCCATTTTTTGGAGATTCGGCCAAAAAAGCGTCCTAACATTATTTCTGTTCTTTGGCGCTTCCCTGCTATTACCTGGATGAAATGTAACACAGATGGTTCCTCTCTTGGTACTCCAGGGATAGCGGGTGCTGGAGGTGTTTTCAGAAATTATCGTGGCTTCACTCATGGTTCGTTTGCTTTTAACATTCCTTCGCTTTTGAGGCAGAGCTGATGTAGGCTATTTTTGCCATTGAAAAGACCAAGGAGTTGCACTGGGAGAACTTATGGTTGGAATGTGACTCTATGTATGTTGTTACTCTTCTCCAGGCTAGATCGTTTTCGGTTCCTTGGAGATTGAGAGCTCAGTGGAGTGGTTGCATTTCTTTCTTAAAGAATATTCATTTTAGAGTGACTCATATTTACAGGGAGGGCAACAGAGCGGCTGACGCCCTTTCCAATTATGGAGCTCAGAATTTGGCTCTTCGTTAGAGATTGAGGGAATGTTGGCTCTTCGTTAGAGATTGCGGGATGTCTTGTGTAAGAATTAGCCCCGGCTAGGAACAGTTGCTTGTTGTTGTGCCCAAGTTTCTTGTTCAGCTAAAAACGAAGGGATTGCCTATAAGACCTACTTGACTTATCTAAGGAGCGAAGCATAGAGGTACGTAGTCGCTCGTCGGAGGTACGTACACAGTATGGGACTTCCTTTAGCTGAGTTCACCGGAGAAGTCATTTCCCAATCCAATAAGGCTGCCCTCTCCACTTCGTTCGAGCCCTATCTCCTTAGCAGGCGAGCCACTAACGCCCCTCTCCTGATATTTTATTATTCTGGTCATATGGAAACTCTGCCAATATAATGGGACCATCTGTAACTGAGCTGGCAATAAAGACAGTTGAATCCATGGGTGGTGAAATGATGATAACTCATGGTGGGCTCATTCATAATGTGAAGATGATGAGGAGAATTTAGAAGAGCACCTCAAATACAGTACTTGTAAGTTGGCTTCCTCAGTACCATGACATGGGGCTTATTGTAGGACTCTTAACAGCTCTGGTTAGCGGTGGAACAGCAATCTTGTTTTCCCCCATGACGTTCATAAGGAAAGCTCTCTTATGGCTGCAGATCATGAGGAAATACAAAGCAACTCATAGTGCTGGCCCTAACTTTGCTTTTGAGCTAGTGGTTCGAAGATTGGAAGCTGACAAGGAGAAGGTCTGTAATCATGATCTTTCTTCCATGGTTTGAAAACGCTTGGTATCCGAACCATGGTTTTCCTCATGGCATGGTAGCTGCTGAGCCTGTGAGGCAGAAAACTCTAAGAAGATTCACTAACTCAATCAATAGGAATTATCTCTAGAAGGAAGCCTTGGGCTAGGAAGCATAGAAAGGGAAGTAGTAATGGTTCATGTAGGAGTGGAAGATCTTAACAAGGCTACGAAGGAAATTCCGGATCCGTTTAAGAAGAAGAAGGTCTGATTGATCCAGCAATAGCAGGTGATAAAGGAGTAGCGGGAAGATTCCCCCACTTCATTTTCATTCGATAGCTGCCCAAGAGCAGGAGGCTAGGGCACGAGAGCACGCCCGCATATATAGCGCTGTTGAGGCTATCACGGAGGCCTGCGAAAAAGAAGAAGCGGCCATGATAGACAAAGCCCACATTCTCTTGCAGAAGAAGGGGGTCACTCTCGAGGATCCGAAGGATGTGAAGCGTGCACTCGAGGCGGCTCTGTATGACGACTGGCAGCACGACATCCATGAGCGTCTGCCGCATTTCCGTAGGCTCAAGCGCAACTTCGGGACGGCTCGCTGTTCGATTTTGAAAAAATGAATCGACGAGCTGAGGGAATTGGGGAATCCCCAGGTAAACACCCGACATAAGGTCGACTAAGATTGATCATCTATATTTTATGTATTCGGGGAATCGGTACATCTATCTACCTGATTTACGGGTATTCATTATGGCACTTGTTCATGCGTCTGTCGCCGATTGCTACTAAGAACCTAACAGAAGCATCTTTCTTTTTTTTTCCGCCTTTACTGCCCGGAACCGTCGAGTAGATTCAATGCAGCCCGGTTAAAGGAAATGCTCGAACTGGTCAGAAACTCAGAGCATCGGATTGGACGGTCGAACAACAAACTCCTCCTTGTTTTACAGCTCTTTCAACATCTCGCACACAATGGTTTTGCGTATAATGATGACAGAAGGTTTGCAGATCGCTAAGAATAAGGATTCATAAAGTCCAGGGTCCGGGAAGTTTATTTCGGTATCAATCATTAAAAAACTTTCCCATAAATGACAGTCCGTGCCTTTCGGGGGAGTATTCCAAGTGATGCAATACTGGAAAAAGTTATGTTGTTCCTGCCGCTTCGATTTGGCGGATCCTCCTTCCCTCAAATAGTTTTTTGTTTTTACGTCTCTTGTCTCAATGCAATGATTGACTTCACCCGAAACGAAAAGTCCCTGAATCTCCTCGCGAATAGAATCTAATAAATAGTAAGTAGTTTGTTAGTGAAGATGAGTTGTTCGGGTAGAGGAGCATGGATTGAATATCATAATCTCTTCAAATCAAACATTTTAGAAGACTCCCTCCGAGATGACGAATGGATCTCCTGGTCCTTTCGAACCAGATATTTCAAAACCTGGCCAGTACGGAATAGATCTTTGACGGTCCTAAAGTAAAGTAGATCAGGAGAAAAAGAGACAGTCCTATTTTGTCCAACCTTGAATTGAGTCCTCTCCAGAGATCAATGCCTCCTCTTTTTTGCTCTGTATTGAATACTAGGGGGGATCACTCACCTGAATAAGCTTTCCCTCTACCCCACGGTGGATGTCTTACCACAAAGAGATATACATGGCAGCTAGCTGAGAACCTGAAAAAATCCCCTGCGCCTGATTCAAGATTTATTTTGAAACCTAGTTTCTCAACCTAGAGAGATTCAAATAGTATTGAATGGGGGTAGAAACCCCGGCTAATAGTCCTGGGTACCTTGCCTATCAGTAATCTACATTAGCAGTGTGGTATAAATGTTGAATTGTGAAGTAGTTTTATGAAACAATGCACGAATTCGAGGGTTGGTAGTGGCACGTAAGGCTCGTCGAACTAGCTTATGGGGGCGCACACTCGCTGGAAGCAGACCCATTCGGGAACCAAGCAATGCCTGCCCTGCTAGCTGCCGCGATGAAGTGGGAACCGCACCCAGAGGATAGAGTTTTTAGCCGATTTGTTTATGTTTATTAGGTGTGGTTTACATATTCATATATATAAGAGGTTCCTGCTTTAATCGAAAAGATTCGTTCATTAAGTGTTGTAAGTCGAAACACATTCATTTGTTGATGGGTGAGAGGCAAAGCAGAAGCCCGGTGCATGTGCCCCTGAGGGAATAATGGAGCAAGCAATAGGAAAGCGAGCACCGCTACAAAGACTGAATGAATGCGGGCAAAAGCGATGACTTTCTTTTATTTCTTATGATATTTCTGTGATCACTGAACTTGGCTTTTGGCGTCATTTCTGATCATAAGATCTTTCCAGCTTCTGGAAGAGGAAATTGATTACTCGAGTGAAACGAAGAGGATGAGACCAAAAGCTAGAAAGATCATACATATCCTATTTCGCCTTAAGGGCATGCCTCGTAAGAGGACCCCAAGTCAAGTAAAGACTTCCTCTTGGAAAATAGATTAGCCCATACCATAGTTATAGTATAGCACGTCGCTTCGTTCTGTAGACCTCATAGTTGCTTGGCATATGGAATTCCATTATTATCCCTATGTAATAAGTAGTGGTAGAATACGAATATCCTTCCAGAATCTAATGACTTATTAAAATAAAAGAAAAAAAAATAGAAAATCCTTTAGTTTATCCAAGCTTCCGCTCGCCCGGGAAGAGGAAGAAGGCGCGTAGCGAGCAAAGGCCTCCTCTTTCCGGTCCACTCTTTCCCAAGTGAGCGAGTTGCATGTAGAGAGTAGTAGGGGCTTATAGTTTAATTGGGTAAAACGTACCGCTCATAACGGTTATGTTGTAGGTTCGAGCCCTACTAAGCCTAGCCTTTAGTCTCCGGTGGCTTCTCTTCACCCGATAGAAGGCAGCCGAAATCCCCGCCACCCCGCAGATCTCAATGACGCGATGGCACCTGGAACTAGACTGCTGCCGCTGCCGGCACGCCTCATAGGCTTACCACTCACCTAAGCTCTTGTCCTTCTTGCCTTTGCCTAAGGTGACGAAGAATGAGTCGGAAGTTGGGTATGGAAATGCCCTTGGTTCGGAGACCAAGCTCAAACCTTGGCCCGAAGGCCTAGCGTTTACCAAACCTTGGTTTTACAACCTAGCGTTCTATAAGAACCTTGGTTCGGAGACCAAGCTCAAACCTTGGAAGAACGAAGGGGATCGGCCAGAAGTTAAGAGCGCTTGCTTGTTAAAGTAAGGCAACGGAGTTGGAAAATGAGACGCCCCTTTCTTGAACTATATTATAAACAGATTTTCTCCTCCACACCAATCACGAGTTTTTCTTTATTCCTCTTGTATATCGTCGTAACGCCCTTAATGCTAGGTTTTGAAAAAAACTTTTTATGCCATTTCCATTTAGGTTTGATTTGGATCTCTCTCTTGTTTTCTTTTCTTTCCGCACCCTTTCTTCGAAATGAGAAAGAAAATGGTACACTCGAATTGTATTTTTTAAGTTCTTATTGCTTGCCAAAGATTCTACTTCTACAATTGGTAGGTCACTGGTTTATTCAAATAAGTTGTGTTTTCTGTGGTTTTCCCATGTTACAACTTATGTACCAATTCGGTCGATCCGGAATGGATTGGTTAAACATTTTTTTAGGGAGCCTGGTCTTGACTCTTCTGTGTGGTATTCATTCTTGTTTGGCTCTTGGAATCACATCCAGCAGTGGTTGGAACAGCTTGAAAAATTTAACCACTTTACCTACTTTATTACCTCTAACCCTTTTTTGTACCTCTATTGAAACAGAATGGTTTCATGTTCTTTTATTGATTGGTTATTTCTTTTTGTTTGTATCTCTTTTTCCAATTTTAGTCTCGATTAGTTTACAAGATTGAATGGCTACTCCTTCGTCCCAATCGTCTTACGACTCCGCTCAATTCTTCGCGCCTTCGTCTATCAACTCAGTGAATTGAATACTAGCCTTCTTCTAACCCGCTCTCAACCTCTCAATCAGTTGACACTCTAGCTCCATCCTCTCGCCCCTGGCCCTTCTTAGGTTCGTCGAGTTCAGGTTCGATCTCCTTCTACTTTCTAACATTTGAATTAGTCTAAGTTTCATTCAACGTTCCCGAAATGGATCCTATCCAATATTTGACATTTTCTATGATCATCTTTCTTTTAGGTATTTGGGGGATACTCCTTAATAGACGAAATATTCTCATTATGTTAATGTCAATTGAACTAATGTTATTAGCTGTGAATTTCAACTTTTTGGTATTTTCCGTTTCTTTGGATGATATGATGGGTCAATTATTTGCCTTATTGGTTCTAACCGTGGCAGCTGCGGAATCTGCTATTGGATTAGCCATTTTCGTAATTACTTTCCGAGTACGAGGAACTATTGCTGTAGAATTTATTAATAGCATTCAAGGTTAAAAAATCTTTCTATAGTTTCAAATACGAAGTTCTTTTACTTTTTACTTGGCAGGGTCGGGGCCCTTCTCGCTGGGCGAGCACTCAAATAGAAATGGGTTCCATTTGTTATCCTAATAATTGCAAAATTTCCCTTGGCCCGAAGGCCCGAAGGCCTAGCGTTCTATAAGAACCTTGGTTCGGAGACCAAGCGTTTTTAAACCTCTCCTGATAGTCGAGCAACTGGGTACCTTGGTCTTTTTAAGCCCAAGCGTTTTTAAACCTTGGAAAAAAACAAGGCTCAAAAAACTCTAACGAAAGGCGCGAAGCGGGCTCCTCCTTACAAGGAGAGAGAGAGCAGAACAAAAAAAAGGGAAAAAGCAAAATGATATTTACTAGCAAAAAACTATTTGCTGTTATTCTTTTTATTTGTGCATTAAGTTCAAAGCAAATATTGATATATAATGAAGAAATTATTGTAGCTTTTTGTTTTATAGCATTTATCATGGTAAGTAGGAAGAGTTTAGGTAATACTTTCAAAGGGATTCTTGACGAAAGAATCCAGGCTATTCGAGAAGAATTGCAAAAATTCCTCAATCCTAACGAAGCCCTTCTTCTGAAATCCAATGAAGAACAAGGCAACCTTAGGACCAGCTTGCGAATTTGTGGCACCGTAGTGGAATCGTTACCAATGTCACGCTGTACGCCTAAGTGCGAAAAAACAGTGCAAGCTTTGTTATGCCGAAACTTTAATATTAAATTATCAACCCTTCTGAATGCTCTTAATTTTCGTCGCATAAGTGTTCAAGACGATCTAGTCACAGCCTTTAACTTATCAGTGAGAGAAAGGTTTGCCCCCGGGGCTTTGTTGAAAAGTTCTATAGTAGAACTCATTCGAGAGGGCTTGGTGGTCTTAAGAATGGTTCGGGCGGGGGGTGCGTAGTCGCTTACAGCGAAGCTTATGGGGAGAAGACTCATTTTGCATTCTATATAGGGGAGCTCTTGTGAAGCCTAGAGAGGCGGAAGCGGCAAATCGCTTCTACCGAGTTCCCCAACAGCAGCTTAGCTTAGTAGCTTAACTCTTTCTACTGGCGTGGTGCTGCTGGATGCTTCTGATCAATAGGAATAGGAGGAATCAAAAAGCTTATGATGACCATCTATTTGAGTCGATCATTTCCAAGATCTAATTCTAGTTTTTTCTTATCTAGGGGAAGCCGCTTAAAATCTGAAGTTTTACGCTTAGACTTAGACGAAAATAGAGTCTTCGTGGTGGATGCAGGACTTGGGACCCCCAGAATTTGTGTGCAAGATGAGATTCTACGAGTTCCAATCAACGGAGCCACCAGGTTTGAGAATGAGGTGGGATTCCTGGATCGAGTGGCCGGTAAATCACGGAAAAAAATAAGAAGGCATATTTTGGAGAGATTCTTCATCAAGCTAGTGGTCGCTAAACTACCGATCAAAATAAAAGAGCGAACAACCTGGAGGTTGCGTTCTTTGTTGGGATCCTATGGTGTAATGGCTGGCGAACCGCCTCTTCTTAATCCACGAACATTCAGACATATACTAGTTTTTATGAAACTGAGGGAGATGAGGCGCACAAATACAAAGGTCAAAGGCTTTTTTTTGAAAAGATTAAGAAGACGTAAAGGTTCTAAAAGAAGTTATCTAGTAGGCATCGCAGGTTTCCGTCTTTTTAAAAAAATCCGGCGTTTAAAATTAAAAAAAAAAGAGGGAGCTTTCTATTCTTCCTTGGTTCCTTGGTTCGGAGACCAAGCTCAAACCTTGGGACAAATAGAAGTTCTTCCATAAGAAAAGGTAGGGGAGAAGCAAGCCGAATCTCTGATCGATCTGGACACATAATAAATTCTCGGCGTCGACCGTAAGTAACTCAGTGAGTGCTTTCTAACTTAGGAAGAAGGCTTGGCTTTTGGAAGAGCAAAAAGAAATACGAACAACCGCGCTGGTCGTGTAATAGATCTACTTTCATGTTGGAGCAGCAAGAGCTAGCATGAAAGTTCCATTTCAGGGAAGGACGACGTACCATGATACTTTCTGTTTTGTCGAGCCTTGCTTTGGTCTCTGGTTTGATGGTTGTACGCGCTAAAAATCCGGTACATTCCGTTTTGTTTTTCATCCTAGTCTTTTGCAACACTTCAGGTTTACTTCTTTTGTTAGGTCTCGACTTCTTCGCTATGATCTTCCTAGTAGTTTATATAGGAGCTATAGCTGTTTTATTCCTATTCGTTGTTATGATGTTCCATATTCAAATCGCGGAGATTCACGAAGAAGTATTGCGCTATTTACCAGTGAGTGGTATTATTGGACTGATCTTTTGGTGGGAAATGTTCTTCATTTTAGATAATGAAAGCATTCCATTACTACCAACCCAAAGAAAGACTCTCTCTCTGGGATATACGGTTTATGCCGGAAAGGTACAAAGTTGGACTAATTTGGAAACATTGGGCAATTTACTTTATACCCACTATTTCGTCTGGTTTTTGCTTCCTAGTCTTATTTTATTAGTAGCCATGATTGGAGCTATAGTACTTACTATGAATAGGACTACTAAGGTGAAAAGACAGGATGTATTCCGACGAAATGCTATTGATTTTAGAAGGACTATAATGAGGAGGACGACAGACCCACTCACGAACTAAACGACTCTTTTGTATTTTGAGAGTAGCCTGCTATTAATTAATATTAATTAAGAACCTAACAGAAAAGTATTTCTTTTCATGGGAGTCATTCGTTGAGTCAAGGTCAATTTCCTATTAAGAAGCAAGGCCTGGAAGAATTCTATTGAAGGACCAACTATCTTATCTGTCTGCCTATCTGTATGCACAAGCATTTACATTCTGCTTTTTCTTTCACGGAAGTTTTTGGAGGCGAGCTCATGAAGAACCATGTCCCTGGCTGGCTAACATTCTTCCTTCTTAGGTAGGTCCGTGCCCATGCCAGTCCTCTATACCTTATACCTGGTCTTAGCTGCCATTTTTTATAGCATTTTTTGAAGTGGTATGCTGCTCGCAGCCGGGATCCCACCATAGAATCCTTCTTTCTTCGAAGATCCTACAGTGACATACGACTGGAAAGCTTAACATTAACATAGCGATCTCTAACTCATCCAATTTTCTGTGGTACGAAGTCACTCGAGCGAAGCGAGAAGAACTACTAGTCAATCAACTTACAACTTAAAGAGGATTTTGCTTTTCTCTAGTTAACCTACTTTACGTAATTGTAGTAATTCGGATTCGGGAAATTAGGCTTAATTAGCATAGCAATGAGAGTAGTGAACACTTGTACGCTAGGGCTTTTCCCATACCATAAATGCAAACATAACAAATAAAACCAAACAAAGATAGTTAGCATAGGAGTCTACCTCCAGTAAGCACCTTAGGGGTCCCCGCTATGATAAATAGGAACACCAGACATGAAAACAAACGTCTACAGACGCTTATTAAATGAAAAAGCGAAAAAGAAAAAGAGTCGACGGAGCGAGCTCTCTAGCCTTCACGCTCGCCTTGCCTTGGTTTTACACGTTCTATAAGAACCTTGGTTCGGAGACCAAGCTCAAACCTTGGGGGACAGCGCGCACAATGAGAGCTTCTTGCTCTTTTAGCAGCACTCTAAGTCTGCTCTCGAGTAACTGCGTTCTCTGGTCCGTCGCGCGGATGCGGTTTTCCACGACAGCGGGGGGGAGCCCGCGCCAAAGAAGGGCGGTTAGAGTGAGGCGGCGTTGATGCAGCTCGCTTTCCACCTGCTGCACCTCGTTGACAACATCCGCGAGCCTCGCTGCATCCACGATGGTAGCCATATGCGCTATTACTCAATTCTTTGTTTTGAATTTGATGAAGAATATGTTTTTAAGCTCCATTTATAGGGTTTATAAGTGAGTAATCTCAGCATGCGGCACGAATTGGATGATAGGCGCGCTTCTTCCCCGCGAGTAAAAACTGCCATGCCTGTTTAATGTAATGAGCAAACTACCTTGTGAAGCAAAAATAAGCCTTCAGAATCGCACACACTGCCTGTGTGAACAACCAACCAGCTTCAACAGTTACGCCTTATTGATACTACTGCGAAATCTAAGAGGTTAGTTTTCGTTTAGTTAGAGTAGAGAAGGTAAGGCACGGAGTGATTAACTAGTTGTGGGTCTTTTGTATCATGGGCCGCAGCTATACTTGGGTAGAGACCGCTGAACCTCATTTTGGCAGGCCTAAGCCCATATATATTCTGGGTAGCCCCATAGAAAACTAGTATACAAGTAGGCCGCACCGCTGTAAGCATCAGCCCCAGGCAATCCTTCTGGTGTGGGTAGTGGTTCATTGGAAACTATTTCAGGTTCCGGCTCATCAACCTGAAGAATGGTTTAATATACTTCATGTAAAAAGGATAGCATAAAAGAAAGAAGAAGGCTTTCCCAATTTTATTTGGGGGGAAGCAAGTGTTGCCAATGATAGTATCAATTGCTGCAATCTCATGGTGTTCAGACCATATTGTAGACATACTAGCTAGGAGAAGGTGCACGAGAGCAGGTTCATAGTCTCCCGTTGCTTCACAGGTTAGAGCCATAAGCCAATGGGGCCCTATTATTAGTTGCTTCTTCAAGGGATGCCGTTGAGGTGTGTCACAATGGGTTTCAAGGGTCTTTTCCTAAAGGTTTGTTACCTCCTGAAGTTACAGGGCTTGAACATGGGCCTCAGGAAAGTACCTATCATTTGTGAAGGGAAAAACAGAATCACAACAACGCAAACACAAAGAACACAAGGTTGCTAAATCATAGCAGGGAAGAGTAAACATATCTTCAATACCTCAAGCCAGCTACCAAGTTCAACAGGTAGGAGTAATAGGATAATCTTTCACCTATCAAATAAATAAGAAAGTATGCTATTCAAACTAGAGGCATATTATTGAATTCCTAACTTACTTTGTGTCTTTAAGGCTTTTTTTATTACAGCACTGGAAGAAAAGAACCAGAGGAAAGTAACGTTCTATCAGTTTCTGGTCTCTTTTACCTTGTGTTCAGATTTTGAACTCACTGTACTTATTTATGCATCTATTTTCAAAGTTAAATGACATAGTTACAGTCTATTACATAAGCATACTTTCACCAAAAGGAACATTGAATAGATAAAAGTAAAAAAGAGTAATATATGTCACCCATTTTAGTTATTACATCATTAAACCTGAATTAACACCAAAACATAAAATAGCATATCAGATCTATTGATACTCCATTAAAAGCGATCTTATATCTTATATAGAGTAGAAGTTGATGCAAAAATGGAACCCACTTCTTTTTCTTTAAAAGGGACACCCTAAATGTGCCAATAATTACAGTTGGTACACTAATAGTTCCCACACTATGCTCTAATTCGGAGTGGGGGTTGTATGCTATGAATGTAAGGCAATTTTTTATTCCAAATTCAAAGGTCTGAGTTGCTTACTTTTCAGTACTATTTCGATATTTCCTATCTTTGGACTCAAATTGTACGGAATCCTACAGGCGCGAAGGTTATTCGATAAAAGTTGAAAGTTGAGGGCGCAAAGTTATACCATCAGCAAAATGAAGAGCTGAGAAATTATTTTAGAAGATATGAAAGACCCCATTATGATATCTATCTGATGTATCACTCTTGATCCATACACCTACAAATCGAATTTCCTCAAAATGTCTCTGCTGTGTAGAGATTCCTTAAAATGCTCATTCAGACAAGTCATCCATACCTTTAGTCCGATCAGCTAGAATCCCCAACTCATCCTATTCTATTAATTAGCTTGTTTCGGATTATCACTACCTCTGAACGATTATATGCTCTCTTCTCGCGCTTTAAGTCTCCGGGCTCTTCTTCTTAATCTGCGAGGGCATCTCCTTCATAATCTGTAAACAAATCTCCAGAGTATCTTCAACTAAGTGATTCTTCTACCAGAGTCTCTCCACTCAGCTATTGAATAAGTATCGTTATCATCTTAGAACAAATCTATTGCATAACCTGACTTCGTAACCTCATCGTTTCACTCGAGACTTTCTGACGTACCTATTACTTTGGATACCGGGGTACCCATTCCGAGAGCAAACTAGCCGTAAGAGACTGCATCAGTAAAGGTATTTACTCTCCCCTGTCCGACCCAAAGCTGATGTTTAAGACCTGGTCTGGTGGAGTCTCCTGCGTTTTCCTCAAGCCCGTGCAAGAAAGAAAATAGACTAGTAGTAGCGGCATAGCTTGACTCGGCTTATACTTATAATGGACCTTCCTCAAGAAAGCGCTTTACTACTTGTTTGAACTTCCCGATTCTAATTATATAATACGTTAGTTTCATACGCTGGACTGGATTCGTCTCATGGTATTGTATTACTTTATGCCCATGCCCAACTTCGTTCCCTGCAACTTACCGAAACCCAGACAGTGACTCTCAAGCTTCTCTATCCGCTATGTTCGCACCCCTTTAAGCAGGCTTGTCAGACGAGAAAAAGTCCGCTATAGTATCTGGTTATCCAACTGTCTATGGTTATCCAACCGGAGGATACAATTATATAGGATAGTCGGAAAGATACTACTTATATGAATCCGTTGTTGCAAGCCCTGCAACTGTACTCCCCAGCGTGTGTGACTCTATTTGCCAACATACCCTCGCAAAGTTTTATGCGATATAAAGGTCTAAACTCCTGATAGTCTAGTCCGTACCTCTGCGGAATAGGAATCTTCCCATGCAAGAGCAAGAAGATGAGGCTATGCTTCAACATCTTCGTATTTATCTGGCTTAAATCTATTAACTTTATCGTCATAGCTGTAATCGTCTTCTGTTTGTGGTACATTATGCCCAACTGCGTTGCCTGCTACTGCAACTATATCTCCGTTGCCCCAGAAACCCATATGGTAGAGTCGAATGGGACCTAACAGCAGTTGTGTACGTAATAATGGTATCTGACAGATGCCCCCTATGTTCTTTATGTCGTCTTGGGATTTGCTTTACTTTCTTTTTATTCTGTTACAAGCTTACAGCGTTAGTTAGGCTTGGCTCTATAGTTATAATAGTTATACGGGTACCAGGAAGGGGCACCCCTATCTGCTGGATCTCCTGGTTTGCCCCTTCCTCTCACAAGGCGCGGAGCCCTGGGGAAAGATACCTGTTTTACTCTTTTCCTCTTAGCTTTGCTGCTTGATAAATCTTCCTGGAATGCATCCTTTTATCCCTTGATTATCCAGATAATTTTTTATGTATGCAAGAATGAGAGATTCTCCTTTCACCTTCTCAAAGTTCAATGCGGTAATCTGTTGATTGGAACCCTTGAGCATCACCAGAGTCATCTACTGCTCCAGAGTATAGCAACTCAGATAGAACAAAACCTCATCTAGCAACAAAGATCGAGCAAACCAGACTCATCTATTTCAGAACCTTCCGACTAATGGATTCGTCCCATGAAAGGAATAAAAAAGGCAGGCATCCTTGTCCTTCCTTAAGTTCGGCTTGGCCTTGGTCTTTTTAAGCCCAAGCGGCGCCTCGCCCTTGGCCTAGCGTTCTATAAGAACCTTGGCATACCTCCTAAATGCCACTAATAGACTTTATACCTCTAATGGGAATGCGTTTTCTAGAGCTCTTTCTATTAAATTTATCCCTCTCTTTTAAAGCGAGTCACAGTTCTAGAATAGTATTGATCGGTAAGGCTTTCTGGATATAGGAAAGAAACAGAGGATAGTAGTCCAAATTGCTTACAGTTACAGTATTGGGATTGCTGTCTCGAAGGCTTAGTCTCTTAGTGTTAGTGAGTGAAGATCAATCCATCTATCTATCAACTTGCCCATTTGCTTGAAAACTCATATCCGAAGTCTATAGTCTATACATTCAGCTACATGAACCGAGTTCCTCGCAATCTGCTTATGCTTATGAAAGAGTATATGGTTAGGGGGATTCTTCAGCAAATTACCTTTTATAAAGCTACTTATACTCACTTGTACCTGCAGTTGTATACGGAAATGTATCTACTAAATGATAAGAGGAAGCCTCATAAGGGGTCCCGTCAACTATAGAACAAACCTCTCCGTCGAGAACAGGGTACCTACCAAGAGTCTGATCCCTCTGATTAACTGTCGATATAATAATACCTTATTCGTTGCACTACCACTAGAAACATTCTAGAAACATTAATGTTGATGGCTGATAGACTAGTAAAATTATTAAGAAACTGCCCGGTTTATCCCTCCTCATTTGAGATAGTAATTCCCTAGACTTTTAGACTAAAACAGACTTAATCTGAGAAACTGCTGTTCGTTTTATCCTGATCGACCAGTGGAACCGATGCTTATCTACTTTGATCCGATGCTCCTTAAATTTAAATTTAAATAATGTCACTTATTTATTTATCTCCATTGGAATCTAAAGCAAGAAAATAGGTTTGGCATGAAAGGGATTTGTTCCGATCCCGTTGTATCAATTGTATTAACTACTGCCCTCTCAATTGCGGACGTTTCATAAGTCCGTCTATCCGTTCCTATTCACGTTGTTTGAGTAACTGTTTACCTTTCAGTATACCAAAAAAAGCTAGGACTTGAGTCTGAAAACCCTCTTATGTAGCTGTGGATAGCCCTACTCTCTAAGTTTCACTCTCACGACTTGGCAAATGGGTACCTAAAGTGGAGGACCTCTTTCCGACGAGGGTACCTATGAATTCGGCTTCAGGTGTTTCAGTTTAAGAAAGACGATCTTTCAAGATAAAGTCCAATAGCTCTACTCCAAACCTTGGTGTAAAACCCCTGCGTTCTATGAGAACCTTGTTTCGTAGAGACCAAGCGTTTTCAAATCTCTCCACAACCTAGCGTAAACTGGGTACCTGATAGTCGAGCAACCGTTACATTTATTGAACTGAATGAACGGCTACGCCTACGTGAATGAGGGATTCCGTTTCCAACTCGCGAGTTTGTACGAATTCTCCGATTGTTTCATCTTAGATGACGACATTCGTGTGATTCGCTAGGAAATCCTTTCGGTCTTTCTAGCGATTTGTTACGATTTGTTTTATCTTAAATTCTTCTTTTTCTTTTCTTTCTATTACGTAATTTATCGCGCTGTAGTGCTGGAGGAAATGGGATTCGAACCCATGATACAATCTGCTTGTATGTTGATTTAGCAAACCAATGCCTTAAGCCACTCAGCCATCCCTCCTTCGTCGCTCCCAGAGTTTGCCAACTCCAACTCATTCTTCCTTGCCTCGCGTGTCATCCAACATTCTTCTATCTAAGTGATTTCATTCTAGAGTCTATCGACCCCTACTCAGTCGGTTGTGACCTCCAACTCCTTCCTTGCCTCATCCAAATCGTTGTGATTGAATACGAATACCAGAGTGAGGCAACTCTACATCGCCTAGCCTCTAAGTTAAGTGACTTAGTTGCCAGCAAGGTGCTGAAAGGCGACGGAAGTTGTGAAGTCTTAACTGATTGAGTGGAGTTGATAAAGGCTGGGGCAAAAGTGGGCATATTTCAAGAAGTGTGACCTTTACAAGTGAGCCTATTGGCACAGAAAAAAAATGGGATGATTGAGTAAGCAGGATCACTCTTTGTAAGGCCTTCTACAAGGGGTCAATTCCCTACTGCGCGAAATCACACTCACTAGCCCGAGAAGAGCAGTCACTCACTTTAGGCTGGACTGAAACTCTTTCATTTGAATCTTATTAGATATATGCCATTTTCAGTAGCACATTGACTAGCTGCTCCATCAGTCCTCAGTAAGGAAGAGGTCCATTATGTGACTGAACCTATTTCCTTCTAGGCTTGGTATGATACGTCCCTTTAAGCAAGGCGGTGGGTAGGGATTACGAGTTTCTCTGCAAGGTGCGTGGATATTATCATAAATGGAAAGGTAGTCTCCGACTTACTTCCTTAAACGGATAGGCAAGACCAGCTTTATTTATTATTAATGTGAAAAGTGGACTCCACATATAGCTAAAAAAGCTTACTTGACTATTAAACCAAGTACCATTCATCACTATCTGCTATGACTGACTCTTGGATTGTCTTCTTCCCAAAAGAAAAGGAAAAACTTCTGGATCAATCAAATGTGAAAATAGGATAGCTTGAGAGATGCTGAGAGTAAGAAAGAGGCGGGAGAAATGAACTGAAATGCTTTCGAATCTCTATTCTATTACATTAATCCTGGCGTACTAGTAGAGTATAGCCCTCCCTTGTAATTAAGAAATAAAATATCAAGAGGCTAGGCGGGCAGAGCTTTAGTCAAAGGATTTTCAAAATTGCATTCCCATAGAAAAGAAAGACCAACAATTTCTTTTTTTAAGCAATTGAAATACATTACTCCTTCCACAAGTGGACTTAGTAGCGCAAGTCCAACAATTTCTTTTTTTAAGCAATTGAAATACATTACTCCTTCCACAAGTGGACTTAGTAGCGCAAGTCCATGTCCATCTTTATACTAAAGTTACAATAAATCCATAATGCTGATAGACTAGTGATCGTTGCACTCTTCCTTGTAAGCAAGGCTACTTAGCGTACTTCGTCCTATCAAACATGCTTGCTTCTTTTGACAACCTGTCCCTTTCTGCTAAGTCAATTCCTTATAGCAGTTTCACTAAGATCGAGTTAGTAAGGAGCAAGGCAGAGGCAGACCATTACGAAAGAGGACAGGACGCAAGAGTGAAAGCCTGCCTGTCGGAATCGAAAAAAAGTGTTTTCTTCTTTGCTTACTTTTGGCTCCCATATTTCCTCTAAGGGTTGAAGGAGGGTAAGGACAAGTTTGACTTGCTGGTGATGATGGAGAGAGTTGGGCTCGATATCGATACGAGAAAGCTTGTCATCTTATCTACCTACCCCGATAGCTGAAGCGAGGGTCACATTCACTTTCTTAATG
>OY997597.1:85000-112500 GCA_963921825.1 Erodium maritimum | reverse complement strand
TTGGCTGCTCCCTTAAATTTGATTATCGGAGCTCCTTCTTTAGGAATCATGCAATATGTTTTTGGGGCTAAGAATGTGCCTTTTAATATGTCTTTGTGTTCTAATTTAAACTTCCCCAATTCAGTATCAGAGATCATTTCTTCCGGAAGAGGGTTTCCAAGAATGACAGAGTCTGTATCGGTGTAATAGCAATCATCTCTTGATATATACGGATACATATGAATACGAGCACAGGCAGTGATGGCAGCAGACATTTGCACGGCAGAAATCCTAGGAGGTCCCCAATCAGAGTCAGGGCATTTTATAGGATTATTATAATACGTGACCACATATAAATGATTGGGAAGCTCATCCGCTGATTTAAAACCACCCTTCTTCACTTCAACAATTCATCATATTTCTTTTGATTGCAGATCTCTGTTACTGTACTTTCAGGGTTGATTCCAAACCTACCGTATAGTGAGTTCATTAAAAGCTTGTAAATCAATGCCAAAGCATGATTTCCCGCTCTCTTAGCTTCTTGTCTTTTCTCGAATATGTTTGTTACAAAATCCTTGAATGGACTACCATTTGTCTTTTCATTAAACAAGTATCCTTTCAGAGGAAGGACCTCGTAGCCTATGTCGCGTGCATACTTGAGCTCTTCACTATAGTACACGCCCACAAACTCACCCGTAGGGAAGATTAGAGTATTGTCTTTCTTTTTATATGGCAAGAACGGACGCTTCATATCACTTGGACACTCAACATATGCTTCAATAAAGCCATGCAATTCATCTAATTCCTTCCCAGCCAAATCACCGTTCCAGACAGGTTTCCCTCTAGGCATTGGGTAAGATTTCATAACATGCGGATAGAGTGAATTGACGTCATAGTGGTGTAATTTCTCCCCTAAAGGTATATAGAGATCTGTATGACCACCATAGTACCCTCGACGAATGAAAGTATCCTCATTCCTATTTGGGATATGGATAGGCCAGTTTATTTCATCGTAATAGTTTGTACGAAAGGTATTGACGGCAAGAGCGGAGATGGTTAATTTCGTACAGATATCCTGTTGATATTGATCCCAAAAAAGAGATTGTGCTTTTTGCATCACACCCCCCAACAGCAGAATATCTTGTTTCATATATTTGAGCAATTTATCTCTTTTTTTAGATATGTCTTTAGTAGTTTTTAATTCCTTATGATCGACGTCGCCTTTTGGTCCCAATTCAGGACAGAAATGACTCGCTAAATCACTCAGTTTTCCCGTTAACAATTTCAAGGAATCCCTAAGACGGAATAGAAGAGTCTTAGCCTTGCCTTCCTTACCCTTTCGATAGACTCTAATTTCAAAAAGTACACCGTTCCTATTCAGTATTACAGCTTCATACTTTTGATGAGTCTCAACCAAATGCTTCAGGATGATAATACCATCGAATCTAGCTAAGTTGTGAAAATAGACATCCTTGATCTCAGGTGATTTTCTCACAACTTCTACTAAACGATCTAAGAAGTCTCTCATCATCTTATGACTCCTTTCTTCAAAACTTTCGAACATAAAAGATGGATAATCCTCACTTAAATATGTCTCACAGAATATGGATGAAATGAAGTTGGTTTGACATCTACATCAGGCTTGACAACTAGAAACCCAACAGCGTAAGGTACATGAATCTTCGTAAGTTCATCCTTCTTCGTAGGTTCATCCTGCTCCTTATTCGTAGGTTCGTTAGGCGCTGTAGGTCCGTTAGGTGCTGTAGGTTCTTCATCAATCTTCACCTTTTTCTCTTTGAAGAAAGACGAACTCTTTTTTATATACTAAAATTTAAGTCTAGTTCGCCACAAGGGATGAAAGCTTGGACCTACTTATTATTATTAAGTAGAAAGATCTCTCGCTGCACACTTTCTATATATCTATTTTCGGTCTTCATTATTGGCTACATGCTATAGGAGCTATGTGTACACCGCCGCGTCAAAACTCTCTTTCAAAAGTAGGATCAGATCACTGCCGGCTTGTTTTTGAGGGAGGGAAAGATCACTCCTAAATGCAGCCGTGATCTTATATACGATACCATTCAGCCATGGATGCAAAGATACTCAGCGAGTGAACTAGGTTTTGCTATTCCTTTTCTAGCTTTTTGATTTCTTCGTTTGATGCCTACACCTGTTTCCTGAGTTCTAGCCAGGTCCTTTAGTCGCAGCACCTTCCCTAGAATCACTAAGATTGTCCTTCCTTCACCCCGCAGGCAAAGCTAAAAAGAATTCCACTAGCTCAATCGATTTCATTAACAAAAATGATTGGCCGGCGTTGTCATCAAATTCATAGTGGTCAAGGTCTCGGTCTTTCACCCGCTTCTGGTAAATATCATTCATGATTTGGCGCGCCCGTTCTCTTGTAGTATTATCTGGCTCGGCAGTGTAATCGTACAATTTCGGCTCGACTTTCCCTTGTAGAACGTGCAGGCTCGTTTAGATTGGGCCATAGCTAGGTGGTACACTGAAGAAAAACCCATTCAACTAACTATAGGTAAGGTGGGGACTTATGCTCCCGCTTTGGTAAAGTTTGAATCCAAGAGAGTCGATCTTCTTTATGGTTGAAGGGGGCTCTTTCCAGGCAGATAAGACCATCGCATCGAGAATTCTAGGTCGGACAGCTTCTTGCAAACTGGTGGATCTTTAGCCTACGATCTCTTCGCCGGGGTAATAATTCATCCGTAAGCGAGACTTTCCATTCTTCGGGCAGTTGGAATTCACTAGAATAGTAAATGTCTTATATTCCTAGCTCCAAGGTTTAAAAACGCTTGGGGTTCTACTCCAAGGCTTTGTTACAAGGATCAGTCTTCTCGGATTGGAATCGATCTTTTGACGGGCGTTCTTTTAGCCATATACCGACTTGCTTTGCTAGCGATGGCTTTATTTTACGGTGTCCTAAGTTTTTCCATCGTCAGCTTTTTGCTTTTTTAGAGCCATCCATAAAGCTAACCAATAGATTTTTCATGATCGCGCACTCCTTTTTGCTGGGGTACGGGGGAATCCATAAATGACTCCTCCTCTTAATGAGGGCGCTGTCTTGATTTAGGAGGAAGACTTTCTTATCTTGGACTTAAAAAGAAAGAGTATTCCAGTTAGAATAGAATAAAGTGTGATCATTGGTCCGATCTTTCCCAAACACCCACAGAGATATAAAAAAGTTGGGCATTCTCTCATATTTGAGATTTGCTTTCCACTCCTACTCTTTAGAGGCTGCCGCACATCAAGAAAGACTCTAAATATCCACCTACCCCTCATCACAATCACATCACTATTATCCATCTCAAGGAATGCCCCAATCTTGTTACCTAGTAGTTAGGCACAACCATAATTTCTGCCATTCTAAAGTCTAAAGGGGGCATTTATTTTTGAATGGATCCTCAATAAATAGAATACCTGTGCGGATATGTTCAGCTTTGGGTTGAAAAGGTAAGGAATTTGACTCCGACTAAGATTATTGTCCATGGTGTAACGGACACAGCCAGCCCAAATAACCCTCGGGTACAACATGCTACAGATGCCTGTGGATCGCTGAGAGGCGTACATACAATGAATGTTATTGATGCTACTCCTTCTTACCATCTTTGACTGGGGCGACCCTCCATTGATCTTGGCTTGCTTCTTTGTTCTTGGCTACTGCTTGGTTAACTATTGCGAATTATTTAATGGTAGAAAGAAATCCTTCTTCCTTCCCGCATCGCATCTTAGAGGGGCCGCTCGGACGAATAAAGTCAAGTAGGGAATGGGATAGAGTTCGAGTGAGGCATCAACCATAGATTGCGGAACTTTCGAGATGCTTCCTTGCGAAAGCCAACGGAGTCTGTAACTCAATCTTCTCATCCATGGGAGGATTCCATATTCGATGATAAATGTCAATCGAGGGCACCCTCATTTCCAGAGATAGAATCAGGCTGCACAGAAGGGGAAAAGCCCTCCTACTGAGCAAGATCATTAATGAATAAGGAAGCACTTAACTTAGCTTAGGGCAGCCAGTCTCACTTCACGCAGCATAGCGCCTTGCTATTTGCATTCATCCTTGTAACTTACCGAAGTGAGGAAAGCCACATTTGGGATCGCGAGTCGGGAGGGTGGCGAAGATATTGTGTGTGTCAGCGAAGTCTTTCCGGGGTTGAAAGCACGGGTTGGAAGCATGAGCGATGAGCTTCTCGACTTCGATCTTTTTCTTTTAGGACTGACCCGAGACCCGAGATGCCACAACGAAAGGAGAGATTCCTCTTCCTAAACAACTATGAGCTAGCCGAGACTCCCTACTAGGCCTAGAGATGGCCTTTAACTCAATGAAGCCAAGAGACTATTTATCTAATTCATGAAAGACAAAGCTAAGAAGCGAGAACGGCATAAAGCTTTTGAAGAAGAAGTAAGCGGTCAACCAATCCGAAGCTGATATCAGTATATCTATCCGCCTACTATACTAAAAGAAAGAACGCAGTCAGGTCTCAGACATTACATTAGGACACATCACTGGAGATGTTGAAAAACTCCCAACTTCGGCTAGGTGTGATTGAGAATTGCTATAAAAAGCATTGATTGATCATGCGAAAGGACAGAAAGGTGCCTACCCTGGAACCTCTCTTTCTTATCTTAGCCTGGCAGTTATAACTCAACCAACATGCGGATATCCTTAGGCTTTTTGCAGACAATGAGGATTGAGTCCCATATTCCCATTCGAGGAAAAGCAACTGAATCAACTCCTTAAGGTCAATATGTAATAATCAGCCATCGATCAAACTCTAAATTGAATTCGAACCTGCGGTTGCCCACAGGATGATCTAGCGATCCGAGCGCGTTTTTCTAAAATTCCAACCGGAAAAAGACATGCTTATGCTTAAAACATGCCCATTTAAGTTCTATTTACTAATCGAAGAAGAAAGGGAAGAATGGCTCTAAGTGAACATGAGATAGAATGAATCTGGTTTAGTCCTAGAGTATCTCGGCTAGGGCTAGAAAGTGTAACCAAAAAAGAATCCCACTCTAGCTCACGTTGAGATATATGTGCTCATTTCATTAGAGGAAGTCCTCTAAGCCGGGTTCCATACAGGATTTTCTATTGTTAATGAAGAGCGAAGGCAACGAAGAATGAGTTGGAGGCAAAGAATAGGCTTCGTTGATAGATTCCGGTACTACAGTCTTAGCATTTTCGCGATCAGAATAGTACGTTTTAGTCTTGTCCTTCTCCATTACACAGAGCAGGGGACTACTCTCGATATCTGAGATGATGGAATGAATGCTTTTATGAAGAGGAATAAATATCGAATTAGCTATTCAGTCTGTCTTTTTTTATTCATTTACTTTCTTAATGGAATCATAGCGTGAACTTTTTCCGTAAAGTATTGAAATCTTGTGCTTGGAAAAATCTTCTCTCCCTTACTCAAAATCGGCCAATAAGAGCAGTAAGGAAAGGGCTGCGAAAGCCAAACTATAAGTGTTCATAACCTTTCGTTCTATAAGCGCCGGTCGTTTTCGTCAACAGTACGTACTTAAATAATAGAATGCTCAAAGAAGTCCCTTTCTCCGTGATCAATTCCCATAGTATTGGCCAATCTCATTCCCCTAGTCGAGACTGCCTTATGAAAGGCCTTTTGTGAGATAGGCAAGGGATTCCTGCTTCCTCTGATTCGTGCGGATAGGTGCCTGCATTCCCGGCCCGTAAGTCGTACCGTAGAGTGCTTCTATTCTTTGACTAATAGCAATTGACTAATCAAGTGCTAGCCCTTCATCCTGGCGATCGGAGCTATATTATTCCAGTTGGGTTTGGAAATGATCTTGCCCACCGGGTACTCATTTGGATCACTTTGCATCAGAAGTTGCATACCCGCTTTCGGCTTAACCTGGAAACCTCACCAACATGCAGACGTTGCGGACAGTAAGATGAGGATGCTCTTCATCTTCTGCTTTCGATAGTGTGGTTAGGGCCCCTCCTGAGTCCTTTTCTTCTTCCAGAGACACCACAGCGCATAAGAGAAAAGAGTGGCCCATTGAAGGTTTGTTAATGGGTGAATTGATCGTATAATATAATGAAGAGAGCACCGAACCGGGGAGGGATCACAGGTCCCGTAGAGCTGGTGAGGCAAGGATAAGCTATTCACGTATGCGCATGTCGGAATTCATTCTATAGCGGTTCATGGTGGCATAAAAGAAAATGGTTCCTATTAGAATGATTGAAAGAGCAATGCAAGGTACTGTACTTTCTATATCCTGTGCTTGCATTATTCTTAGCATCACGCCGGTAGAGTCGTTGTCCATATATGGCAGATTGGATTACATACTAGAGTGAAGAACTACGTATGTCTTGATCCTCCTTGGTACGTAGGCAGCCTGTAGAAAGTGGGTTCAGTCAATTTGCTTCATTGGGAGCTGGGTGTTGACCATAGCATAGAATCCAATGGTTACGCTGGTCTTATTATTTCGTGTACCAAGGCTACCTGGGGATATAATGAGTGCCTTAAGCATACTCGTTTTATCCTGTAGTTGTAGTAGACGATCGAGGTACTCGCTGAGGGAGCCAAAACTGGTGCTAGCGTACATTCTTTACTTTCGAGTGAGAGATCTCATGCTTGCATACGTGTTAGGTCTCATTGCTTTTCTTCTTTGCCTGGTATTGAAATGAAAGGGGTAGCAAGAGGCTTCTTCCTTTCTTGATCGTTCCGGAGGTAGTATCCGGCCAGGACACTACCTTCCTCTCTTCTTAGCATCCATTTCAAAGGAAGTCATCTTATCTCTTGTGAAATCCCGGTATTCAGAATGAAACCTCTTTATCGATAGTTTTAGCTTCTTCTTGGATGGAGCTCTTCTTTGTTTTGTTCTTTCCCTATAGGGTATGTGAACAAAACAAAGAAGGAAGTGACTTGTTCAGCTGTTCTTGTTTACGACTCTACTGCTATTGATTCATCCGCTGGGATTGGAATGCTTGACTTGCTTTCAAAGCCTTTCTAGGCTAACTCTTCACTAAGTCCCAACAACGGCTAGCGAAGGTTCGAAGACGGAAAGACTCAGTCGACCTGTAACTGTAAGGAGAAGAAGGATACGTTGAAATGATGTCCATGTCCCTTCCAGTCCGATCAAAAAGACGAAAAAACCATACTGAAAAGAAACACTCTAAGAGAAAGTCGATTAGATCGTTCGAGCACTACGTTCCTTCTGTGATAGAAGACTAGCACTCTTGCTTCACTCGAGGGTTCTTTCGAGTACTTATGAAAGTAAAGAAGCTGAAAGTCAAGAAGCTAGCGTAGCCACTTTCACTTGACTTTCAGAATCGAGGAAGTCACCCTCTCCTTTCAGTCGAGCTGCTTCGCTCCTAACTACCGTGCAATTTGAATCTCGGCACTCTAAAACAATACAATATTGTAGATGATAGTGGCTTTACTTCTTTAAGTGAGCTAGTTGATCGAGAAACCTTGCCGAGATCCATACCCCTAAGCGGGTAGCAAGGACGGCTATAATAGATATTGAACTCTAAACACACCATGCATCGGGTAATGCACCCCTCACACGTGATCGAGACCTAATACCCCTCTTCCTTTCTTTCACCGCCCCGGTATGGCTTTTCTAAATGGAATCTCTTGTTTTTGTACGGGGAATAACCCGTATAATAATAGGATAACGAAAGATATCTATAAATGCGAAACTCTAGTATTTGTATAGGTCTACTAGTCATAGATTTTTATAAAGTGAACTCTACCGGAGAAGATAGGTATGGAAGCAAAAATGGCTACGCTTTTCACTTCACCTCAGTCCATAAACGGAATCCCTATCATCTCGCGAGGATCCGGGAGAAGAATGCCAAATCTCAGGAGGAATGATAGGCTCGAAAAAAAGTCTGCTTTCTGAGCAAAAGGCTTTGTAAGAGAAGTTGACCCAAGTTTTGTCTGCGAAGGTGTGCTTCGAGCGTTGGCGCCGAAGTCTAAGCGGATCAGTCTGCGAATTGATCATGGATCTGATGTCAAATGAGTTAGCTTCCCGAAGCGCCGCCCAAACAAACGACGCGGCCATGTGTAAATTCGGTGTGATGCTGTCAAATAGGAACCTATTTCTTTCTTGCAGACCAAATCACCCAGATAGCTGTGACAAAAGCAACCCGCCAAAGAAAAGAGAGGAAAGCTGCGGACTCAGCGAGAGTTGCATGGCTTGGTGACAAAGAGTGTGAAAGCCCCAAGTCAGATCAATGGGGACATCAAATATGGAAACGCGCTCGGATCGCAGCAGCAGTGTGTCAACGCGGGTTCGAAACTCAGTAGCTTCAGTAGAGAAAACTTTAAGGTTTTAGGAAGATAGTGAAACATCGTTCCTCATCACTAGCTGCTCTCTTCATGGAGCCAAAATGACAGTTAAGGATCCTATTCGGTTACAAGGCAACGAAGTTAGGCGAATGGAATTCAATCGCTTAGATAAAAAAAATATTTCATTATTTATCTGTTATTGAATATCCTGAATATCCTTTCTATGCTATTTCGTATTTGTATTCTATTGAATATCAAAAAATAGAAAGCGGATCTGTTACTGGGTATCAATCGTCTATAGACTAATCTATTTCATATCCACCGTTTAAATATGAAATAAAAACCCCGCTACTTTGTGTACCCTTAGTTTCTTTTCTCTGTTTCCCTAAGTTAGATTCCTTCAATATCATTTCCATACTCGATTAGATATGCGACTGGTTATTCCATCAATTCTAGAGCCCTAAATCGATCGGTCGTAAAAGAAGTCTGATATATGTTTGTTTTCCCTATCATAAAGATTCAACAGGCCTTCTAGACCTTGTACTCTTCGTATGTATCGATTTACCTCGAGTCAAGCAACTAACCAGATTGACTGACTTTACTGAGGTTGTACCATCACTAAAAGCGTATTTGTGACGGGATACGTAAAACGAGACAACTTCGCTAGATGGGTCAGGAATCCCTGCTGTATTGGTTCTCCTTACTTGAGTCGGTTAGCTTCCTTGCTTGAGTGGTTCCTTCCGTCTTCACTTCGTTCGAGCACCTGTAGACCTAGCGTTCTCATAGAACCTAGGAAGGAAAGTGATTTGAATTTCATGTACTGGTCTCAATTGACGACTGAGCAAACTCGGCGAAAGTGGTCCTATATCTTGGATTTTAGCCATAAGCATTAGCCTACTAGTTCCCTCCTTACGCTCGAAGCGCCCTCCCTTTCCTGATAGAGCTGCTACGGATGCTTGCTATACGCTATCCTGCCCATCCAGATAGGAATGGAAACGCATCCTCCCTCCGCTCGCAGCTTTTAAGCCTACCTTTCATCCCTCTCCCTCCTCCTTATAGTCGAGCATATAAATGACCTCTCCTTTCAGTCGAGCCCCTTCGGACCTCTTCTGGGCTTTCTTGCCAAAGGTTATTCTAGATTCTAGCTTAAATGGAACCCACAACAATCCGAATCAAATCCAGATGCCAATCCAATGAGTTAGATTTCCCGGGAAGTCAAGCTAGCAGCGTAGTCGCCGACATAGAAAGAGAAGACCAGATCTTGGACTTACTTGCAAGCGGAATCACTTTTAGCAAGCTTTCGAGAAAGTTTAGATCCCATCCGTCGAATTTGAGTTTCTTCTGTCCGATTCAGGCTGATTGGATCACCAAATTACCTTCCTTCAATACACAGCACTTTTCAATGGGACGGACCTCTTAGGCACAAGAGTTCGGATTCTCGGTCTACCCTTCTTCATTCGACCTGACCTCTTCAATTGTGTCAGTAAAGCGGAACCCAAGGTTTAAAAACGCTTGGGCTTAAAAAGACCAAGGTACCCAGTTGCTCGACTATCAGGAGAGGTTTAAAAACGCTTGGTCTCCGAACCAAGGCACTTCTGCAAAGACCCATAGCAGGTTCTTCACTTCCATATTGTCCATCAGGGAAGGAAGAGAATGCCTGATTGTTGGTCACCGCTTGAGCCAGCTTCAAGTTCGAGGACAGAATTCTCTTAGGTGAGATGAGAGCAATTTGTTGTTTCCTTGACCGCATGCCAGGTTTTTGAATCTGAATTATCTTGACCTAAAAGCTCAAATCTTTTTTTATCTGAATTGTTTGATAATTTTCAGGGATAAGAAGAAAGATCCTGCTCCAAATTGCGCTGCATTCTATCCTTTTGGTGCTGACGTGTTCTTGTCTCAGCGGAAAATTGACCATGTTGCTCGTTTTGTGGAACTTCCTTTAGCTGAGTTCACCGGAGAAGTCCCTCCTCTTCTTGTTGTAAATCTTCAGGTATTTCTTAAAATCCTAAATTCACATGTCCGTGTACTTCTTTTAATATGTTTACAATGGTAAACACTCTGTTGATATGCATGAAGTCTTCAATATCAGAGAAATAGAACATTTGCCGACTGTTTTCAATAATGTTGTGTCCTCTTCTCTCGCAGATTCCCTGCCACAATCTTTCAAAGCGAAAACGATGGTGAGGGAATGAGTATAGTTTTGTACTTCAAGCTGTCGGAAAGTTATACAAAAGAGCTTCCACAAAATTTCCAAGATAATCTCAGCGTCAGATTCTCTTATCCATCTTTCAACTTTGCAATTGCCATGTCTCTTAATATATGGAAAATTATTCATCAAATAACTGTTTCCTACCATCATTGTTATTTTCCTTGCTATTTAGAGTCTATTAATTAATTGCTATCCGCGTTTGCTTCCTTGACAGAGGCTAATCAATGATGAGGTGGAGAGGGTTAAAGGTTTCCCTATGGACACTATATCACCTTTTAGGGAAAGATTACAAATTTTGGGCAGACTGGCTTGGAAGAACTCCACTTGAGTTCAGCTGAGAAGAAGCTTATGAATGCTTATAATGAAAAGCCAGTTCTCTCACGTCCTCAACATGAGTTTGACTTGGTAAAGTTTCCATTTATCATTAGAAACTATCTAGAATGATTTATTCAGTTTTCGTAATTCTTTTTCTGCCTCAGCTTACACATGAAATCACATTTTGTCATTTATTACCACCTTCATAGATCTAGTTTTCTTTTAGATAGGATCATTGTCTAGAAGTTCCAATTACAAATGTTTTTCACATTTATATACAAGAACAAACTTATTTGTCTGGAAAATTAGGTGTTATACTTGTCTACTGAATGATGTTGACATCTTATGAAGCAAAATCCCATGCACTGTAAAGTGTTAGTGAAAGTCTATACATTCTAAGCTAAGTCACTCTCGCTCGGACTGTTCCTACTACAGGGAGAGAAGTACTTGGAGATCGATTTGGATATGCATAGATTTAGCTACATCGCCAGAAAAGGTTTTGAAGCGTTTGTGAGTAGACTGAACTTGTGTGTCTTGGATTTTGGTCTGACAATTCAGGTAATCATCTTTATCGAGTTATTAATAAAGGCTGTATGTAACTTCTACTTGAGAAGATACGTATCTGATGAATATGTATACAGGGAAACAAGCCAGAAGACTCTAAGAGCAAGTCTTATGCTGTGCAAGGTTAAATGAAATCGACTACACTAATTATCGGCAACTGGGTGTTTGAGTCAAGAGCCAACCTTTTTGCTTTGCCCAAAACTAGCACGAGGTTTTTCCTGTTAATTAAGTTGAAAGCTATGCGCTTTCTTTTTCGTCCCTGTTCTTTTAACCTCTATTGGTACCCCCCACATTTCATTGTATAGACACTCTAGTGTATAGTTCTGATTTAGGGAAATTATTGAAATAAAATCAAAGCAAGAAGATCCATTTATATACTCTCTGTTTACTCAGAATAGTCACCAAAATGAATGATCACAGAACATGCATTTGCTCAGGCCTTTTCTTTTAACTCTTTTAACAATGTATTCACATATTATGTTATGCATGATATTCTAACTGTAGCTTGCAGCAGGCGCTCGCTGGCATGATCGCAAACTGCAAAGAGTGCTTCAGAACAGGTACCAAGAACATGGGCAGATGCCAAAAAAGCATTCAATCAATTACATCGTGTTTTGCATACCGTACTGAAGTAGAGTTTTCAATTTCTTTCTTGATTCGCTTCTGTAATTCCCCCCGTAAACATACACTTTGCAAATCGTAGGAAGCTGATAAGCTAATCTGCATGTTTGTGCATCATGGCACCCTTGAAACCATATCTACAGCCCTCATTCTGTTATATGAAGTGTTATGGAAAAACATCACTTAGGAACAAGGATTGAAGTTCGCGAGCTGAAACTGAGTGGCAAGAAGTTCCCAAGAGTGACTTTCTTGGACTTGGTCTGTCGTAGAGTTCAAAACCATGTTGCTCTTGGGAAGTCCTGTCTGGTTGAGGGTAGGAGAAGTTTCTATTTTGGGAAACATCAACGAATTATTGTTCAAGTGTCTTGTGAAGCACCCAATTTTGGTCATGGTGCCGGAGAGGCCACCGATGTTTCCGTAGTCAGAAATGATCTGCGAGAAAGGCTTGTGAGTCACGGGATCGATCCCCAGTGAAGCTTCTTCCTCAGCTTGGTGTTCCAGTAGTTCTTCACATCATTGTCAGGTCAGTTCTTCCCGGAAGTAGCTTCGCAATCAGAGACCACCTGCGCCAAACAAAAAGGATCACATTTTGATGTTCTTGGGATCCAAATGAAGCCTAAGAATAATAACAATCAGACCCACCTGCTGCCAATAGCTTGGTGAAGGCTGATGATGAAAGGCAAGAAACCTGACAGTAGGTGAGCCTTCCCCATCCCAGCAATAGGGACGAAAGACCCATCAGCAAGACGAACCGGCTTAGAGAAAGATGATGAATAACTGGAGTGAGTAGACGGAGTGAGTAGACTTCTATCTATGCTTTCTCTATCTAGTGAAGACAGACAATTTGTAGTAAGGTTAGATATCGAAATTATGATTGTTGGGTGCCTGCAAATGAAGTGGATGCTTTCACTACTTTCACTAAATAATAGCATAGTCTGTGGGCAAAATGACAAAGTCTAATTGCATCAATAATTTGCAAGTGTGTGTAGCAATATTGTTTTCTATATCCTGTATATTATCCTGTCTTCAATCCCTTCATTTGATTCTTTCAACTATAGTGGCAGTGCATATATAATATACTTAGATAGGATCTCAAGTTGTGGAGCCTGAATTGCGCAAGCCCTGCCCTTTCTGTCCCCAGTTGCTTGCTGGATAAACCTCCAGGGACATGTGATAGAGTTATTATTGGTTGTGCTTTGTCAACAGTTTGACTATACTTGGATTACTTTTATCAGGTGGTAGGATACGGCCTCTTTGGGGTTCCTTATTCATCTTTTCTTTCTTAACTATACTATATTTATATGCTGCCTAAAAAGAATGCGGCTTATATTGACATAGCAGAAATAGAATCATTTCCCATCATCCTTGAACTTGAAATGGAATGTGTCCTTGGTTCGGAGACCTAGCTCAAACCTTGGTCTTCAATATTACCTCTTTGTCATTCAAATGCCAGCTAGTAGTTAATAAATGACTAAATATATTTGCAATGTGCTCATTTTCATTTACTGGCTGTTGATGCAGGTCCGGTCTGCTACCCTAGACACATGGCTTCCAGAGCAGGTTGCCTTTATTCAATGTAAGCTTGCCTATTCATAAGTTTTTACTTCTTTGAATTGATATTCACATGAAGACTGAGAAACTATATCCTGTATATACAATACATTTGCTTTCTCTTTCTATACAGCAATCAATGGGCAATGAGAAAATAGTTACTTTCCTGGTAAGCAGAACTGCCGGGGGAAGAATATTTTCCAATCGTCTAAATATCGAGCTACTCGAAAGATCAGATGGATAGACTAGCCGCCTTATGAAGAAGGATTTACCTAGCTCAGGAAAATGAAGAGGACAATTCCAACTAGGCCAGCAGTTACTAGTCCGGTTGATGTCGTAGGAAAACAAGAAACAAGAGCTACCTAGAAAAAGCAGATGCTGACTTTAGCTCAGCTTCGTTTAGGCTAAGGGAAGCGAATTGTCATATCTAATGATCGATTGGAAGGGTACCTATCTTATCACTAAAAGAAAAGCATTCTTTCTCTTGCGCCGGTAGATTGACTGAAAATACGGAATACTCCTTACCTTAGATGGGAGATATATTATATACTATATAGGAAGAACATCTCTGACTAGATTGATTTTGCTAATGGAACTGGAACAAAAGAAAAGCGAGGAAGTGAAGTGAGATGAGAACGGATAAGGCTATTTAGCGTTTAGATGCTTTTTTTCTTAACTTAATAGGAAAGGAGTAGGAGTGAAAGCAGCGATACTTCTGAAACGAGTATTTCATTCTTCCATTCCTCATGCATTCAATAATAGGTCTGGTTTGGTGCTTTCTACGATACTTAATTGTACGATCCTTTAAAGTCTCCGGTGCTGCTCCTGGCAACCGAGGCCGACACAAGACACAACCGCAGCAGTTCGACTAATACTAATAAGAGCATGCTTCCTCCTACTCACGAAATGGATTTGAAGTTCTTTGCCTCGGGTCAGCGGATGGAACACGGTCAGTGCAGTGGACAGGGTGATATCACGAACTAACAAAGCTGAATGGATAGGGATAGCTCGCTTACTACCTTCTGGTCTCATCCAGCTTCTACAAGCTGAGAATTAGTTATAGCGTAGGGGTGGAAAAGAGCAAGAGTGCCCGCTAGAATCTTATTTCACAATCGCACATCCATCTCCCTGCATCAAAGCCTTCTTGTTTACCGATCTGCGTAAAAGCTTTATGTTTGAGTACTGGCCTTCCTCTCGCTCTTCTTAAACTACCCGTCCGATCGCTTTCAGGAAAGGAGCATTGCCAAATATGTGGATTTGCCGAGGTGCCCAACATTCCTGACTGATGGATGTCTAGGTCTTCCCAAAGATGTACTTTCGGTGTCAAGAAAAGATCCTGCTAAACCAGAATCAGGGGATCCGCTCAATGGTCTATTTGAGATACCGTGCCCGATTCTAAGAAATGGAAGAAGTTGCTTGACCTTATCCTTGTGACCTACGAGCCAAGAATGAATAAAGAAAAAGAAAGAGAAAGAATAACATGGTAGGCTGAGAATAGAGTGCAAGGATGCTAGGTTCTTATAGAACGCTAGGTCTTCGAGCCAAGATCTCTCTTTTTCCAAAATACGGTGGGAAGATTGATGATCTGGCTATACATACCAAAAGGTACCCAGTTCTCTTCAAATGGAGGTGAGAAGAATACAGGTAAAAGTATAAGGAGGAATTTCTTTCTCGAAGGAAGGGGATAGGAAGATCCACTTCTAATGATCCCGTGTCAGTGGTTGGACACCAGTAGTTGGGACAGTGGAAGTGCAATCTGAATCTGTCGAATCAGCCTCGGTGGGGCAGCGCACCTTTACTGTCTAAGGGCTCGAGTTAGGCAATCTGAAGCTTCTCTTTTGTAGGATGTAGGTAGGAGCATCTCACTCAATAATGGCAAGTCGTGCGTACTTGGTCTCTAAAGGCCACCCTTCTAACATAACAATCGAAGTTCCCCGCCCGGAGATCTACTGTGGTAGTATTTTGTTCTAGAGTTTCCACCATCCGGGTAAAATGGACATCAATTCGATGCCTTGACTTGAGTTTGGGATTCATTCGAACCAAAATGAACTACCCCATTACAATAGGGTGACGGGCAGCCAATCAGATTGACTTTGTGCCGTTACGTATTTGCCTTGGAGTATAACCCCTAGCGTTTTCAAACCTCTCCTGATAGTCGAGCAACTGGGTACCTTGGTGTAAAACCCCAAGCGTTTTCAATCCTTGGTTCGGAGACCAAGCGTTTTCAATCCTTGGTTCGGAGACCAAGCGTTTTCAATCCTTGGTTCGGAGACCAAGCGTTTTCAATCCTTGGCAAGCGCTTGATTCCGCCGGATTCTACTGAACAGATCTTATGCTCTCTATCGCATCTTCTCTAGGCGAACTGCAGAGGTTGGAAGCCGACCTCTACCCTCAGAGATCGATTGAAGTAACTGGCCCCGTGCCTTCAATATCGTAAGCAAATAAAATGGCATCTCTATTTCAGATATAAATAGCTCTCTATTCTGTAATCTTTCTCTCTACTTCGTACCCTTCGATTGAGAAACTGACAGGACCAATATGCCCACTACTATGGCTCCGAAATGGGGTCTGCGGGCCGGTAACCTCGTCTCAGCCTAAGATCAGGAATAAATGAAATTGAGTCGGGTTACACTTGTCCAACCAATTGGAATTTTTTTTCTTTTTTTAAGAAGATTGGGTTAGTGTGAAGTGTAGATCTTGCTCTGCTTAGCTTCAACGGATCTATATCCGTGAAGTCTCCCTCTGGCTATTCCCTGTATACGCTAAATTGTTTCGAGGCTTAGCCGACTGAGAAGAATAGCGGTTGTTAGTACTTCTATATGAGAATAGCCCCGGTATTCTAGAAAGAGTCCAAACTTAGGGCACCAGGTACAGCAGAATGGGAAACTGCTGCTAAGCACACACACTAAACCAACCGCCGCACTCAAGCAGAAAAGCAAGATGGCACACTGTGTTGTGTTCAGAGGTATGAAAGGTCTCGAACGTAGTGAAGAGGTCCTACCACCCTACCCTGTCATGAAAGAAACGAAGCGGGCTTGCTTTGCAACACCAAAAGCCCATAGCATGGGGACAATGGTGCTGCTCTGCCTCTGGACTTTACCAAACGATGTCGATACCACCTGATTATTCGGGATTGTAAAAAGCGTACCTTCCCTTATAGAATTGAAAAGATTCTTTGAAATGCATTGCATACAAAGACAGAACAGGAATGATTGATTCACAAGGCGAATTGTAAGCCCCAACAATAAAGGAACGAGCATTTTCGGGGACTAGCCCGCTTCCCATTACTCA
The DNA here is from genome assembly GCA_963921825.1 of Erodium maritimum. NCBI lineage: Eukaryota > Viridiplantae > Streptophyta > Magnoliopsida > Geraniales > Geraniaceae > Erodium > Erodium maritimum. Next base: position 95,697 of record OY997597.1, on the reverse strand, counting down.
AGAGGGCAATTGCCCGATCCTCTTTCATGTGGAATCATTTTAGATCGTACCCAAGCCCGCCTCCACTTTCTTATGTGAAAGAGGTGCTTGCTTTATGAGACTTCGATCGGAATACGAATGAGATCAGAAAGGCCATCATTAGGGCAAACAATGCAATAGCTTTTTCGGTGGACCACGCGCATAGTAGAACAATAGAACAGAAAGTCCATTAGAAAACATTTGAACTACGAATGCGAAACAAAACAGCCCCCCAGATCTCTGATTTCTTTTACTATAGGATTCAAATAGGGCCGACCCATGGGCAGTAAAATATCGTAGAATCAGAGATAGTTTTATATTCCGAGATTTGGGATTTGAGAGTTCCATGATTTTTGTTAAATATTAAATAAATGTATACTCCACTTCTTATATCATCATCTGATATATTTGATGAAATAGACTTTTTCACCTCCACAATAATGCTTTCTTGACTTATCAAGGCATTGCGATAGCTCCAATAATGGCTACTAATAAAATAAGACGAGTAAGAGACTGATTCTAAACCAGGCCTGCTTTGACAAAGAGTATTGGCAAGCTTAGTGTTAGTGGGAAAGAGCTCAATCTCTTCCCCGCCTATTATTCCAATCTCGCCTCAGCCGGTCAAACCAGGCCTGCTCTTTTCGTTTATCGAAGCGGAACATTTTATGGTTCCCCCGATTATAATGCTCCACCTGGAGCTCCTCAACTCTGTGCAACAAGGCTTTTAAGAATCCTACTTTCTCTTTGTCAAATTTAAAAAGTAGGAGCTTTTTCTTAAAAGCAGGAGTTGATGAATGGAGGCCATTTTGCCTCCCTATATTCATCAGATTCCGGATTTCGCGTATTACGTGCTCTTGGAGCGATGCCGGGGCGTCTCTCTCTGGTGGAAGATCCAGCGCGGACTTCCACGAGATTTCTTCCAGATCCGGCGGAGTCTCCTCGACCAGATCCGGAGTCTCATTGAGATCCAGATCCAGATCCGGAGTCTCATTGAGATCCAGATCCAGACCCGGAGTCTTGTTGAGATCCAGATCTGGTCGGAACGCGCTGAGCCCTATGTCGCCCCCAAGAGGCGCCTCCTGAACCTGGGTATTCAAAATTTTCAAAAAAAGGGAGGATGTGAACTCCCAATCCAAGAAAATGAATAAGATAAGAAAGGCCATCATCAAGGCAAACAATGCGATTGCTTCGGTTAAAGCGAATCCTAAGATAGCATAACCAAACAATTGTTTAGCCAATGATGGATTCCTGGCCACGGAATGAATTAATGAACTAAAAACGTTTCCAATACCGATAGCCGCTCCCGCTAAAGCAATAGTAGCAGCTCCGGCACCTATAAGTTTTGCACCTTCCAACATGAGATAAATAGGAGTGAAAATGCAACGTACGCTAAAAGGTATTTCTTAGGTAAAATAAGGGTCCTCCTTCTTAAACTCTTCAGCTCTCTGCCCCTACTTCTTAAACTCTTCAGCTATTAGTTTTAAGAATTGATCTAATTCTGTCTTTGTTTGGTTAGTTAATCCACCTTTGTCTAAGAGGGATTGTAGTAATTCTGGTTTGACAGAATTTAGAATGTCTCTCTCATATTGAGCAATTCTGTCTAGTGGCATTCGATCACAGAATCCATTTACAGCAGCATAAACGACTAGAATTTGTTTTTCAATTGGAAGTGGTGCATATTGTGGTTGTTTCAGTACTTCTGTAAGCCTTGCACCTCTATTAAGTAATGCCTGAGTGGCAGCATCAAGGTCTGAGCCAAATTGAGCAAAGGCGGCAACTTCTCGATATTGTGCCAATTCAAGTTTTAAACTCCCGCAAACTTGTTTCATAGCTTTCAACTGAGCGGCAGACCCGACGCGACTGACAGATAAGCCGACGTTAATAGCAGGTCTAATTCCTCGATAAAAGAGCTCTGTTTCCAAACAGATTTGTCCATCAGTAATGGAGATTACATTTGTCGGAATATAGGCGGATACGTCTCCCGCTTGTGTTTCAATGACGGGTAAGGCGGTCAAGCTACCTGCACCTGTCTGGTCCGATCGTTTAGCCGCTCTTTCTAATAGACGTGAATGTAAATAGAAAACATCGCCTGGGAAAGCCTCACGGCCTGGTGGTCGGCGTAACAATAATGACATTTGTCGATATGCCACCGCCTGTTTACTAAGATCATCATATATGATTAATGCGTGCATTCCATTATCTCGGAAATATTCCCCCATAGCACAGCCAGAATATGGGGCCAGAAATTGAAGAGGAGCAGGATCCGAAGCGGTGGCTGCTACAAGAATGGAATATTCCAAAGCATTCGCTTCTGAAAGAATTTGAACTAATTGTGCGACAGTTGAGCGTTTTTGTCCAATCGCTACATAGACACAATACAATGTCTCACTCTCAGAGGTGGCCCTTTCGTTCATTTCCTTTTGGTTTAATATCGTATCGATAGCAATTGCAGTTTTTCCAGTTTGTCGGTCCCCGATTATAAGTTCTCGTTGACCACGACCTATAGGAACCAGGCTATCTACCGCTTTTAAGCCTGTTTGCATAGGCTCGTGCACAGATTTACGTTCAATAATACCAGGGGCTTTCACTTCGACACGTCTTCGCTCGTGATCGTTTAGAGCTCCTTTTCCATCAATAGGTAGTCCCAAGGCGTCGACCACACGACCTAGCATAGCCTTTCCCGCAGGAACATCGACAATAGATCCAGTGCGCTTGACAAGATCTCCTTCTTTAATTTCTGTATCACTACCAAAGACAACAATCCCTACATTTTCATTCTCAAGATTCAAGGCTATTCCTTTCACACCGCTGGCAAATTCAACCATTTCCCCAGCTTGAATCTCGTTCAATCCATAAACACGTGCAATACCATCACCAACTGATAGCACTCGGCCGATCTCATCCACTTGAATCTGAGTGTCAAAGTCGGTAATTCGATCCTCTAGTAGAGTCGTTAGTTCTGCAGCTCTTGGAGAGAATTCCATAAGTAGATTTGTCTTTTTATTTCTAAGGGAGAAATGCCACTATAGAAAAAAGAAAATGAAGATATCTATTTCTTTCTTCGTTTCAATGTCAATTCGAACCCCCGGAATTCATATCAATACTTCGGTTTTCGACTCTTGAAAGCAAAAAGACATCCGTCCCCTATCGCTGAACGCCTCCTAGAGTAGTCTTTCCGCTGTCCGATTTCTGTCAGCTCGATCTTTCGAAGGTACCAAATTAGCCGAAAAGACCAGGCGATTATGTCCGTCTCCGCAAGAATTCTTTCATCTTCCGGGATCTTTCCAATGGCCGGCCCCGCTACTGGATCTAGAGTCTGACTGAAGGCAGAAAAGAAGAAGGAACTACTATAGGCTAGAAGCCAACTATTACAGGCTCTTCGCCCTAGTGTAGATCGAACTTCTATAGTTGCGATTTAGAATGGAGATTTTTGAGTAATTCGATGCCTCCCTCAGCACATAGCGAAGGATAAAAGCTAGAAAAGAATCAACCAACTCATTTAGCGGGGGCAGGATTTGAACCTACGTTTTGAGATCATGAGCCTCACGAGTTGACCTCCTACTCCACCCCGCGATCTCAATCGCAAAAGAAAGAAACTAGACAGATTGGCCCACCACTGAATGAATTCTTCTTATTTACGTAATTTCAAACTTCGATTTTCCTACTTTACGATTTCTTCTTATTTACGTAATTTAGTAAGACCAGTTCTCTAAATCACCCTTCCATTCGAATTAGCAAAAGCAATGTCTCATTGCATAATATGGATTCCAAACATTCATGATCTGGATGTGAATGAGTCGAATTACTTATCCCTCGGTCTATTAGTGAACTATCTCTCCAGGGATTGTGAAAGATGTTCCACTATCAATATTCTTTTTATTGCTTCGACTCATATTCCCAAAAAAGTGGATCCCGCTCTAATAGCTCCGAATAAATGAAATACATGCATTAAGATACGAAGGCTTCTTATTCCACAACAACGAAAGCACTTTTTCACTCTTTCATATACTAGGGGATTTCACTTGGAAAAGAAAATGTTCCATACTGGTCCATAACTATGGGTTCCAATGTACGAGGTCTTGTAGCACTTACCAATGAGGCCCTATCGATTAGTATTATACAAAAGAAAGAAATTATAGACACTAATCTAATTCGATCTGCTCTTCATAGACAAACTTGGGATTTGCGATCCTCGGTTCAGGATCATGGGATCCTTTTCTATCAGATAGGAAGGGCTGTTTCACAAAATGTACTTAGAAGAAATTGTTCCATAGATCCTATATCTATCTATATGAAGATAGAATCATGTAACGAGGGGGATTCTTTTTTGTGCATGGAAAGCACCACCAAGTGAATCCCATATTCTGTTGAAGAAAGGTAGCCTGAAAGTAGCATAGAAGCTGAGAATGAAGTACGCTGGGCTCACTGATTTCGTTTTTGGCTGCGTAAGCCAACCAACCAAAAAGCAGTTCGAATCCTTGCCCGAGATGAGCGAACGGTGGTTCTCCCAAGTGTTACGGCTTAGGGACATATTGGAAATGCTCTTGATGGGGAGGGGACAGGAAGCTTGGCTCGGAAGGTGCAGCTAGCGGCTGTGCTCTTGCCTGTTCACTAGTCTTTAGGGCGGGTGAAGTAGCTAGGCTCAGTGTCGGATACGTGTGCTTAGGGATAAAAAGAAGTTCTATCTCATCTATAAAAGATGAAGGATCCGCTCAAAGCGTGTGCTGTATCACCAGTTGAAGGACACTGGAGGGAATGGAATCTCCTGCGAGGCTATCTTTTCGCATGATTATTTTATAGAAAGTAGACCCGTGTCCACCAAAGCACAGACTCTACATAAATGAATGGAAGGATGACCCCGTCTACTAGCTCCCTCCCTTACTTCGCTTTCGCCTTCTTGTGGGTGGATGATTGAAAGTCTTGTTCACTTGAAGTGCCTTTCGATACTTTAGCAACTAAGTCCTAGATCGAGGAAGAAAGAATGATTCGCAGCCGCGCCACCGCATGTATATTCTTTCTTCTATGCTTTCTATGCTAGCTTAAAGCGCAGGAATAACTAACTCGTACCCCTGCTGTTGAATGGGACTCCCCATACGTGACCGGCGATGCCCGAGCGGACCCATGCGAAAGCAGTAGTAAGGACAAGGCTTCTATAATTAGACCCTGAACCGCGAGCGGAAAACGATCCGTCGCAGAAGACAAATCAAAACTTCGTAATGATGAAAGTTTTGACAGCCTCCGTAAAGGTGCAACCTGATCAAAAGTCCCATCACATGGGATGAAACGCAAGATCTTCATACACCAACCAGTCGTGAGCAGGACGCAACAATGCTTGCTTCACAGCGTTCGGGATCGCGAAGAGAAGACCCGAACCTTACCTGCTCCTTATTCCTTGGTTATTCATTCCCCTTCACCCGATGTTTTCAATTCTATGAAGCATACCCAGGGCTTTCTTCTGACTTTTCTTCTTGCTGCTCTTAAGGTCTTGAGAAGAACCTTCTGCCCTAACTCCACCCTGAGAATGAGTGTCGGGAGAGGCAATAGTACAATTAGACGCTATAGTCATAGGGCTCTTAGCTCTTTGGCCACTAAATCAACATCTGATTCCATACTAAGAGTTTGAAAAGGATTGGAAGAGAACGTTGTTCTAGGGGAGATGATCCCCGCTGGGACCGGATTCAAAGGATTAGTACACCCTTCAAGGCAACATAAGACTTTTTCTCTGGAAACCAAAAAGAAGAATTTATTCGAAGAAAAAGCGATCCATTTTTTCTTCTATCATAGAGAATGGTTTGATTCTTATTCTTGCAGTTCAAAGAATTTCCAGGATACATCAGAAGAATCGTTTACAGGATTTAATGATTCCTAAGAACAGACAAATTCATCCTTTTAACTATGTATGGTATGGGGCGGTGATTTGATAATAGTAATAAAAAAATAAAGAGAATAACGAATAGAAAGGAAAGGAATGGCTTGAATCGTGTATCAACGGCCAATCCTCGGTAGAAGAAAAGGTTCCGTCGGAACAATTATTTATTTCCGGATACCTTGTCTTTTTTTCTTTGAACAAAAAAAAATAGGAAATGTGGGGAGAAATGACAAGAAGATATTGGAACATCAGGTTGGAAGAGTTGCTGGCAGCAGGAGTTCATCTTGGTCATGGTATTAAGAAATGGAATCCTAGAATGGCCCCTTATATTTTTATTTCTCCAAAGTGTAAAGGTAATCATATTACAAATATTACTAGAACCGCGCGCTTTTTAGCAGAAGCTTGCAATTTCGTTTTTTATGCAGCAAGTATAGGAAAAAGATTCTTGGTTGTTGGTACCAAAAAAGAAGCAGCTAATTCCGTAGTACGGGCTGCAATAAAGGCTCGGTGCCATTATGTTAATAAAAAAAGGCTCGGCGGTATGTTAACGAATAGGTCCACTACGGAAACGATACTTCGTAAGTTCAGGGACTTGAGAATGGAACAAAAGACAGGGAGACTCGGCCGTCTTCCGAAAAGAGATGCAGCTATTTTGAAGAGACAGTTGTCTCACTCTAAAAAATATTTAGGCGGGGTGCAATATATGACGGGATTACCCGATATTGTAATCGTCGTTGATCAGCAAGACGAATTTACGGCCCTTCGAGAATGTATCACTTTGGTTGGGAATTCCAACAAAACAATTGGTTTAATCGATACAGATTGTGACCCCGATCTCGTGGATCTTCCGATTCCAGCAAACGATGACTCTATGCTTTCAATCCGATTCATTCTTAACAAATTAGTATTCGCAATTTTTGAGGGTCGTTCTAGCTCTACTAGCTCTATACGAAATCCTTGATTAATAATCAATTAATAATAAAAGAAATACATTCTTTTTTGAACTCCCTAGATTTTTTCTAGATTTTTGCAATCGTTTACTATTCTTGAATCGCAAAAAAAGAGAAAAAACGGAGAATATTTTGCGATTGGTTGGTATCCAAAATATACAATTCAAGTAAGCAAGTCGAAAAAGAGATGATTGAATCAAAATAATTCCCTTTTAAAGTTCTATTTTTGTCAGAGGGCAATATGAATGTTCTATCATGTTCTATAAACACACTAAAGGGGCTATTATACGAGGTATCCAGTGTGGAGGTAGGTCAACATTTTTATTGGCAAATAGAGGGGTTCCAAGTCCACGGCCAAGTGCTTTTGACTTCTTGGGTTGTAATTGCTATCTTATTAGGTTCAGCTATTATAGCTGTTCAAAATCCGCAAACCATTCCGACTGATGTTCAGAATTTCTTCGAATATGTCCTTGAATTCATTCGAGACGTGAGCAAAACTCAGATTGGAGAAGAATACGGCCCGTGGGTTCCCTTTATTGGAACTATGTTTCTTTTTCTTTTTGTTTCTAATTGGTCGGGGGCCCTTTTCCCTTGGAAAATCATACAGTTACCGCAGGGGGAGTTAGCCGCACCCACAAATGATATAAATACAACCGTTGCTTTAGCCTTACTCACGTCAGTGGCATATTTTTATGCAGGTCTTACCAAAAAGGGATTGGGCTATTTCAATAAATACATTCAACCGACTCCAATCCTTTTACCCATTAACATCTTAGAAGATTTTACAAAACCTTTATCACTTAGTTTTCTACTTTTCGGGAATATATTAGCCGATGAATTAGTAGTTGTTGTTCTTCTTTCTTTAGTACCTTTAGTGGTTCCTATACCTGTCATGTTCCTTGGATTATTTACAAGCGGAGCGGTATTCAAGCTCTTCTTTTTGCAACTTTAGCTGCGGCTTATATAGGCGAGTCCATGGAGGGTCATCATTGACTAGTCTTTTGTTTGGCTTAGCCCAACACAATGTATCCGTGACTCATCAAGAGAATTGACTTAGGGAACCTAAAAAGAAATAGAAAAATACGGTATATACGACCTAGAGTAAAAAAAAATATATTGCTAGGATAGGCTAGGATAGGAAAGTGTAAAAAAGGAAAGAGATCTAAAAGCTGTGGACGGATCCTGCTTCTCACGCTTGATTGCTTTCAAGAGAGACCGGAATACTACTCTTTGCCCCTTGGACAGCTATCGAACTTACTTCCTTTACTGGATAAGAGAAATTGCCTATACTATATTAGGGTCTCTTGCTTAAGCTGCTTACTCCTTCTGCCTGTCTTCCTGACCCCGGCCCAGGCATAGTCTTAGCTCTTCACCCAACACATATGATAGAGACGGATGTGTGAACGCTTGCCTCTTCCTACGAACCTATATTGCCTGTGCTCCTTAGTCAGGATGTGTAATTGCTTTCTCGATGAGAGGAGCGGAAGTAAGTGAAACGAACGGGCAAGGAGCGGAGGGATCCAAACTTTCTTGGAAGAAATTCCAGTGAACAACGGTTATTTTAAGTAAATAAAAAATTGGATTTAGGAGAAGGGAGGGCCTTGTTAACACCATGGTTTTGTAGATGCGTTACCCACGTCGGGGATAGGTACGTTTGTCACTCGACTGAGCATACGAGGATACTCAATGTGAACATAACCTCTCCCTAACTAAGAATGGCGCATCTTTCTTTCCCCTTGGTAGATAGAGATAGCATTGATACTTTTCTGGCTCACTATTTTGTTCTAGTAAGGTGAGTGCTGTCTAGAGCTAATCTGTAGGCTAAATCAAGTCAGAAGATGCTCCAATGTGGTATTATCCGATGGGGTAAGGGTACGAAGTAGATAAGTTGTAAGACTCAGGTTATGGAATATCTGAGTTGAGAAACTATGGAATTCAATCACTTAGATAGAAGTATTTTGATCGTCTTTTCAATATGCTAGAAACACAATATCTAGTCGAGATACGGATAGAGGCAGCCCTTTGCCATGCCGGCTTAGACCCTGATATCGTAGCGCGGCAAAGACAACATATCCGAAAAAACCTATTTTACACAACTTATTCTTGCAGCGGCTACGCACCTAACAGCGGATTCCCGGGTTCTGGCATGAAACAGTTAGAGCCCCATATAAGTCCTTTCAGTTCCGATCCGGCTAGCAACTTACTAGCTACTTATAGGACTAATCACACAGAGGCAATCTCGAATATACAAGATTTGAAAAAGATGGATCACAAAATATTCTTTGCACAAGCTTCTGTAAGCCTATCTTTTCCCCGACAACATACTCCAATTACATGTGTGAAGCATAGTGCCATTGTTTGTTGATTGATCGGAAAGGTCAGAACACATCGCTACTCATGCCGCTTTCACATAAGAAAGTGGAGGAGGTGCTACTTATTGACAAACTTTGGTCTATATACGCAATTCATGGTGAACTTAGACGAGGCGATCAAAGAGTTCCACCGTGATAGATATAGTTTATTACTCGGCCATAGGCAGAAAAGCGGGTTGAAGGAGATCAGATCATGTTAGTATTCGAAGGTCTGCTAGGGTCATCGTACCTACTATGAATAGAGAACACTTTCCCCATTGCACTCACTAGCAGCCCGGGCCTTTCCATTCCTAATGTGGCTGTTGTGGAATTCTCTACTGGTTCTCGTCCACTTACCGTTGACCTCGCCTCCCACTACAGCAGTAGCGCTGGCATGTAATAAGTTTATTATCCAACTTCTCTCCGGATTCTCGTATAAAGAAGCAATTACCTAAAAGAAGAGGTGACAGGCAGTTGGACTTAGCTTTCCCTAGTTAGGGGCACACAAATGAGATATTGGAGAATAGATTCATTTCACCGATGCTTCGTTCTCGACCGGGACTTATTCCTATAGATACCGGAGATATAGATATAAAGGAAGCTTTTCACTACTTATTTCGTTTCGATTTAGAGGGAGAAGGAAAGGAACTAGCCCTCTCCATATCGTTGGATAATTGGTTTTAGGATTCAGCCGTGGATGCAGGATGCAGAAAAGAATAATAAGGTTTGATTGATTACCCCAGCCCAGGAAGTTTTAGCACAAGGAAATCGTGGAGACGCAGCCTTATTGGGAAATGACTGGAGCTTTGGCCTATGTTGGAGTATGTGGAGAAGCGCCTTCTGTCGTTTTAGTTGAGGAGGCGGAATGCATCTCTTATGTGAAGGAAACACTTTTCAAATGGAAGGTAGCCTAGCGCTTTCGCTTTCTATCACGAAAACAAAGAGAAAATCACCCCGCAGTTGACCCGGATCTGTATGTCCAAGCTTTGCATACGGGAGACTTAAATTGAATGAGAAAAGGCAAGAAAGAGTGGCTCGACAGGCGTTCACCGTCAACAGAATGGAATATGTTCTAGTAGACTTAAACCAAGAATGTGGCACGCCCCTATTTGTATTATCACATTTCACACTATGCCTGGTTCACTGGTATCTTAATAGTCCAACGGTAGAAACACTATAAAGAAAGGGGCAACCCAAAGTAGGAATGCTATTCGGGGAAGAGACAGGTCCACCACAGACAAGCATGAAGTGAAGGGGCGCGCTAGTCATAGTCATCTCCTTTCTATCTATATGCCGATTGATATGGCTATTCGTACCTTTTTTCTCAATCCCTTGCGCCGTGGATGAGCCTTCCCGTCGCCTATGTTTGATTGGGGCAAGAGACTCGGACTCAAAAAGGTAGGGACAAAGTGTATGCCCAACAACGTTGTTGGGTAGGGGCTTAAGGAATAAGTGAGAATGTCTATATCCGGAAGGTTATGGAATATCTGAAACCATGGAATGAAATCA